>JABFPN010001395.1:0-29778 GCA_022817305.1 Leptoteleia sp. ZL-2020 | reverse complement strand
TCGTACAAATTAGATACAGTAAGTCATGAGATAATAATTTTCCTACCATTAAAATATAAATTAAAATATATATGTTTATTATAAAATAATACATTGTTACAATAATACATTATTATAAATAGAATTTTGCTTTGTCCATATAATGAATGGAAATCGTATTTTAATATTCTGTTATATAATATTCTATTAATCTTAAATAAACATTTCTGTGAGTGTATGTCTCCTGAATTTGGCTTGTATAGAACTTGCAACCTGGCTGTTCTTCGGCCAAATAAAAGCAAAAAAACTGTCCTGAATATATAGGAATGAGAGAGAGGGCATCACTGATTTTTTTTTTCAAAGAGCGTTCAAAGAGCTCCTCCTTCAAACACTTCAGCCTATCACTTGGAATGTTCGATGAGGTTTTAAACTGAATTATTTATGGTGAATGTGCTGACGGCCATTTTGGTAAAGTCGCAGCAGCTACATAATATGAATTTGCAGTGTAGTTAACCAAGCATGAATGATGTGGACTTTCGAAGGAACGAACAAGTCGATTTAATATCCATGTCCTTCTGAAAATATAATAATTTCTTACCAAATTTTGTTTCCCTCCCCTCAAAAGAAGAAACAGAAGTGGTCAGAAATAGAAATGAATAACTAATGATAATTAATATTTACGTAAGGTTGAGAAACTGAAAGTAACGTTGTTTACAGTTACTGTGGAGGTAAAGGACTGACATCATTTTACTGCGTTGTTCACGTGGAACCGTATCCTGGCACTACCTCCGAGGAGTCCTTCGTGTGGTGCTATCTAGTGGAGAAGGTTTCCATAATTTTCCGGACTGCGTGAAGGTGTCTGGATACGCATGAGTTTACCTGGAAGGTAAGTCCTCTTTGCATCCGGTGTACGCACTCAACAATGGAAAACATAAGGCGCTACATAGGTGTTTCCGATCGCGCAAACCAATCGTAATCATTTACGTAGAAGCGGATGAGCCATTCCCTGGAAAATATAATTTTTTTATTTATTATTATTATATCAATATCATGTATCTATATAATATATACATATATAATAATATATATAATATGACTATATATATATATACATATAGTCATATTTTTTTAAATATATGAATGGACTCGATATTTATCTTTTTATATATGAACTGATTTAATATTTATCTTTTTACAATTTATCTATTCAACGAAGTAAACATATTTACAAATATACAACAACGATTTTATACGTAGTGGTTGAAGTGTACTTAACACGAAACGATTATTAACTGTTAACATCTTCAATTAAAAATGCATGTTTCATGCAATCATATACTGTTATTAACTTAATCGCGCAGTATGTTTACGTCAATGAAATAGCTTCAGTATTTACACTATTTCGTATTATTTCCCCAATCATACTTGGTATACTAGTTCATTTCCAACCATACATGTTTATATTAAGTATATGTATACCAGTAGCTACAAAACATTTTTTTTCGTGTAATTTTTCTTATATTGTATACATGGCTTCTCATTGAAGTTCTAGCACAGCAATTTTTAATGCGTTTTTTTTTCAAAATACATGATATCTTTTCCTTCTTTCAGAAGTGATAGTAATGTGAAATATAACTTTCCTCTTAGTGTAATATCAAAATGAACGCATCAATTATTAATGTATCGAGTAACACAATTATTTTTGAACTACTCCGTAACGTTTGATGTCGTGAAAATAGTTTAATTTTCTATCTTAACTGTCGCGCAATATACGACATTGACCATTTTTAAACGTTTGATAATGCAATATATTTTTACAATGTAGTACGTTCTCATAAGTCTTCAGTTTTGCTGGTGTTACAGATGGGCGATGTGATTCACCTCGTATTGGATATCACAATCCGGGGACATTATTGCTCTTACAGTTTGAAAGCCGCTTGCGCAAGGACGAGCTCGCGCCGACGCGTAGCCGAGATCCTGTGCACCAGGAGCCGGCTCCTGTTCCTCGCCGCTCTTATTTGTATCACATCCAAAAGATCAGGACACTTTAACGTAAGCCTCAATACAACAGCCCTCGCTCTCGAGAATCACTAATATTTACGCGTCAACATGTACAATTTAATCGGTTTCGAATAGTACGTTTCTTTTCGTGAATGGTACAAGTTTTCTTTCATTGCGGGCTTTAAAGACACACCTTTTAAACATTTTCGTTTCTACATCGCATTGTGTCTTCAGATTTTCAAGGTAAGTATTTCAACCGTACAACTTCCCTCTTTATATGCCTCAATTATACTGCAAAAACAAATTTTGCAGTTGTAAATATGTTACATTAAAATTACACTGCAATTTTGCGTGACAATTTCGTTTCATTTGTAATAAATTGATATAAATGTATAGTGATGTAAAAATAAAAATATTAATACTGATATAAATTAAAAGGTTCGTTGTAAAAGCAATATTATGTTATATGAAATAATAAGTAGAAAATTGCGAAAAATTAAAGTTTTACAAAAGTATTAAATCATTTAAAATAGTCTAAAGTAGTATTTCGATGTCTTTGAACATAATATGTTACATTTGAAATCGTGCTCTTTCAAAGTGAAACTTAGTTCCAGCAAAAGGCGAACTGAACCTTTATTGAACGCTTACTTACAAGTGCCGTCGGAAACAAAATGGCGTTGTCTCAAAAGTAAAATGTATTTTAGATTGACGAGTATATTTCATTATTTAATTCATTTATTCAACTTTCGTGGAGAAAACTTTCATTTTCATGATTAATAATAATATGGATAATAATTTATTCACATGGATTACTAATTTGTTTAAAAAAATACATTGTTTTGCAATTTATTATAAAATAAAAATAACTATACTGTTTATAATATTGTGTATTTAATTCAGAACAACTTTTTTTTACAAATTTTACTTTATGTGATCTTCTCACTCATGATATTCCTTAGGGGTGTCTGATAATTTCTAACCGAAGAAGTATATAACCTTTTTTTAACTTCAAATTTGACATTTTGGTTTAAAATCGTAAATAATTCAAATGCCTTATTATTTTAAGTAACTAATTGATCATTTTAAAGCAATCAGTACAATCTAAAATAGTATAATAATTTTACACACTATTAATTTTTTGTAATCAATTTATGTGTATAGATAAAAGTTTTATACGAGTCAATTTAATTATTATGATGTATTAAATTTAAAGTCTTTTAAAAACAAAAATAAAAACAATTAATTTTCTTTAAAACTCATCATATCTTTTCTAACTTATTTGTTACATAATCTATTTTACACGAAGTCGATAAAATTCTTTATAAAATTTGCAATGACAGACTTTGGCAACAAAATAACCTATCAAAAGTATTGTAATTTTGCATGTAGTACAGCTCATCTACATATACAATGAGAAAACTGACAAAAATTGCCACAATAACTATTGAACATTAGGTCTAGCTTTCAAACTTTCAGCAATTATTGCAACAATCATGTTTCTCAAAATTATAACAATTTTTCTTTAAAACAATTCATAATCATTTGCAAACAACATGACTTTTTAAATAAATAAAATTATAATTATAATGGAATAGAATTTGTACACTTTGTTGAAAGAGCATGATTTCAGAAATGTTTCTAGTTGCCCTGCTGCTAGATCGATCGTTATTCTTTTCAAAGAATGTTCGTATGAACGTGCAGATTTCGATGTATCCTTTAAAATTAATAATCCTGACTGTAAAAGAAGGATCTCTTGTAGAAAGTGATCAGACTGGAATAAGAATGTAACGAAGGGCGTTAGTAGGAGCCGGATAAGGGGCCGTCCTATCGACGCCTTACGTTACAACCTGATCAGTGGAAGAACGCTCTATACTGAGAACTCTGTGGGGGTTCATGTTAAAAATAAAATACTATATCAGACTATAAATATAAACATTAAACATATTGGTTAATCTCAAACGGATTCTAGGTAACGTAAATAATCATTTGAGTGATGTAATATTAATAAAACGTACTATACGTTGCCAAACTTTTCAGTATTCCAGTGATATAAGGATTCCTTCTCGAAATAGTATATAGAATAATTTGATAAAAATTTACTGAACTTTTCAATGATAATGTCAAGTTTTTTATGAAAGTTACTTTTAGAATTGCAGTGTCAATCGATAAATGTTATCATGGCAGGGTGAATGACTTTTGACTCATAAATTGATGGGATTAATATTATTATTAAAAATAGGTGTTCAAAACAATATAAAAATCTGTTGCCTTTATCCAAAATTTATATACTACTTTCTTTATATATAAATATGACTAAAATCAGTTGTCGTTTCGTCAGTATATAATTGTTTGTTATTATAAAGTGCATATTATTTTGCGTGTGCAAGGTATCCAATCTGAAAATATTCATGCTTTTATTCCGAAAGCATATTTTCAACAGTGTTGTAAATATTGATAACAATGTTATATGTCTCGTATTCGTACTTGATTAAATTTTTGGTTTGCGAACTATTTTGAAATCTACTGGATGTGCATACAACTGAGTAACGTTATTGCTGGTAGAACAATATAATTTTTAAGTACCCATAAAATCTTACACTTTAAATTTTGACGAAATTCGATGCCAATTTTAATGATACGTTTTTTTTTTTTGTTAGCATACACGAAACATTTTATTTTCAGTGTGCGTTTTAGATAGCTTAGATAGACAACAGATAGTTATTTTTAAATTTTCATATCATGTATTTATAAAATGTAAATACAAGTGTTTTTATTAATCGTTAATAAATGAAAAAGTATCAATGTTAAACTCGAATCTCTGGCTTTTAAATTAAGTAGGGGGAGTAGTAAGAAATGTGAATTAATTCTGATATTAGGCATATACCAATAAGCTTAAGGCATTTATACATTTGGAATCGAAAAACCTCCTTTTTTACGTAAAACGACATAAAATTGGTATATGCCTAATATAAAGTACTTATACGTACTTTTGATGATTCTTAATTTCTTAAATTATACTTACAAACGTTACATATTATTATTTTAACGTTTTATCGTATTTTAATGTAAATAATATATACTATTTTTTGTGAAATACTTTAATCAACTTTTTTGCATATATGGAATGTACTTACACTTCACAATGTATTATCGAGTTTATAATAGCTTGTAAACTCTTAACATTATTTCATGTAAGGAAATAATAAAAATAACGATGTATACTACACATGAGTGAGAAATAAGAAAAAAGGTTAAAGAAGTAAGTTATGAATGAGCTCTCATAAAGTGAAGTATACTTTGCCAATCTAGAATTACGGTTTATGACCTTAAGTAATTATTAGTATGCAAATTTGTTTCATCGCTCGACATGCGTTTTTTGCAAAGTATATTTCTTTGGCACTTAATATTAAGTAAAAAATCCATTGAGCAAAATAATCAAAGCAAACGGAACCTCATTTATATAAGTTTTAATATCAATGTAGGGAATAGAATATTAAGACTATTTTATTCGACATGATACAAACTAAGCTGATGGAGCTGAAGAATGAAAGTTTTTTTTTTAATATTTGTAAGGGGATTGAGTATTATTACCCTATCTCATGCTTTCAAAGGTGTAATTTTCTTAAAAATTTTTCTAACTGTATTTAAGTAAGTTTTAAATATCTTGAAATACAGATAAGTGAAGAGCACAATTAATTAACAATTAAAATTCACCGCATATTGGAAATATCAGTCTGATACTCTTTTGAGAAATATAAGCCAAAAAATTCCCTCCGCGAGTAATGGATAAAGGTCAGATTTCACTTTACAGAGTTTGCCACAGGGCTTATTTTTGTCTGTTCGAACGCGCAAGTTCGAGAGACCGATTTCTCTTTTACCGGGTTTATATTTTAAAGTTGCTTTGTCCTTTACCCATAATTCAATCGAGCGCAATTTAACATCGACTATTTCTACTTCCGGGATTCGTTCCAGAGTTGTGAACTTCTAATGTTGACCACAATCTTTTAACTGGCTTGTTCAGAATGACTTATTCTTGAAAGAGTAAGGGACGTGAAAAAAAAGTGCCCGTTGCTACCGATTCTTAAAAGAAAAAGAACGTCGGTTTTGTATTGAAAACAGATACTTTTAGGGCACTTTTCAAGTGTTTTTATGATTTACGATCTCCGTGAAAAATGTTACGCTCAAAGTTTTGACTTCCATGCTCGCGCGGGTACAGAAACTGTTTCAATATTTTCTAAAAGCTGAATTAGGTACTAATTATCACGCAGCGTGAGAACAAAGCCGCGTTTTAAAAGCCATAATCTTTATACGCTGACGTTTCATTCGAGTAAAATTATTTTCCGTAAATCATATTTTTTTTTCTACTCCTTTATTAAATGTGAAAGATTAACTGGTTGTAAGGGATTATTAAAAATGTTGCATAAGACTGGTTATTACAATAATTATTCGTAATTTTCCTGTAATAAATATTACACGTAACTGTAATATTATATAACTGCAAAGAGCTGAAATTTATTATTACTGGAACATTGCGTGTCGGGATATCAAACATTTGATAAAAAAAGGAAAAATAAAAGAAAAAGAATTTAATATACTAAATTTTGCGCGGAGTTTTGAAATTCCCAAAGTTGTATATTCAATTGATACAATTGTTGGCCGGCAATATCGTTTACGATAAGAATATCGTAAAAAAGATGTTTTGAGAAATCAGGTGCACTGCATGTGTACAGTGGGAAGAGAATGGAAACAATATAACGGAATACAGGTGAATCTTAACGACGAAAGAACTGTGCACCGCATCCGACAGGTCGTTGTTTTTCATTTGCCACCGGCCCATGTTCACGACACGCTGTTCATAATGAAGTTGCACGTTTATGTTAATTGTGAAGTTAAACAGAAATAGGAACATTAAAGCGTTGTCGGGGTTAGTTGATGTCCGGGTAATGCTCATTCAGTCGCGTGATAACTGCTCGCAAAGTTGCAATGGCTCTTTAAATCAAGCTGGTTATCCTTCTCGCTTTATTTCAGCAGAGCTTTCATGTAACATTATAAACCGATTTGAGTAAACAATGTATTTTGTTCGATGCACTTTTATTCCGGTCAAATAATTAGGCTGATTGTTTTACGGCAGGCTCGTACACTTAGTATACTTCTTCTTTGGGAATTTCAAGTACAATTTCTTTTGTTAATAATAACAATAGTTCATGGTAACAAAAGTCGGAAACATTTTCTAAATAAATTTTCTGATACTCTTAAAATGTGAATAAACAAGATCTTTGAAATTTGCGTTAGAAGAAGCATCATGATTCTCCAATTGAAAACTGAGAATTAATGGGAAATTTCGAATTTGACGTTACTTAAATGTTTACGTTCTAATCCAAGGACTGTTGCAGTATTTAATTTTTTTTATTTAAATTATATTTTGAAACTTTTTATAAAATTAAAAATATATAACGATAATAAGTTCATTCTTGGCTTCAGTTCTGTCTTGTTTACATCTTTGTTTTGTGGGATTGTGGTTAATGTACAAAAGTTTTTCAAATCAACATGCTGATAAAGATTGTGCAGACTGGAAATGACGTATAAAAATGGTTGATTACAGAAGAGAAACTGTAAAAGTCCAATCATATAACTATAAATGGTTAGTTAAACAATACATTCTACAGCGAAACTCAGTAAACTTTACTGTCAACATTAGTTGATTGTGGGTTACAACAGCTATTGGCAGTAATAGCACAACTAACATTGACAGTTATCGTCACATGAGAGCACCTTATAAACTTTGACGCAAAGGCTTTAACTCAATAAAAGGATCTGTGACACAGAACTGAAACCAATCAATTACTTTACCTATGCTTTCGATTCGTACAATGAAATACAATTTTTTGTCAATTTCAACTTGATCAATTTAAATTATTTATTGTAACTGATTAAATGTTAAACGTAATATTATTAAGCAATATTATTACCGTTACTATTATTATTATTTTATTAAATTGTTGATGTACTTTTTATTAATGTTAATACCTTTTCTTGTACAATTTATAAATTGAGTTAAATTAAAGAAAACCTACTAATATTTATGTACAATTTTTTTCTGCTTTATATGCTTTGTGTATAAATGATTATGATGTATTTTGCCAAAGAACTTTTAAAATATAAATATGCAATTCTTTATGGCCGTTAATAAAATGAACCAAAATGTTGAGGTTTCTTTATAATTAGTATTATCGTCCACATTTTAAATGATTATAAAATCTAATAATATCTATTGTACAGAATAGAATAACTTCATTTCACTTCTACGACTATTTTATGACTAGTACGATTTATCAAAATTTTTCGTGTTGAAGGGCAGCTATTAAATATGTTGTAAATTCTTATACAATACCAAAGAAAGCAATAATACCCAACTGTTATAACTTAGATGAATCTCGATATTCTTTAGGGACGTAAGAGCATTCCTTCCTATATGTCAATCATATATTTCACATCTTCATTTTCATTTGATGACGTTTAATCTTTTAAAAATTGCATTTCTAAATATCTATTTTTATTTATTCTTTCAGCACAATTGTTATATGTGATATGAGATATCACAAGAATACAATTGTATACTTCCGTCGGAAACTTTGTTCAACATAAGAATACTAAAAAAACTTTAAAAAAATATAAAATTGAAATTGTATAATTTATTTATAAAAATGTGTTAATGTAATATAATAATCACGATAATATAATAATATTAAAATAATAATAATAGTATTGCAAAGTATACGCCGAAAGAAGATCTAATAGAACTAACTGGAATGTTAGTAATGTGGTCATATAATTGAAAAAAATTAAACAATGACTATTTTAAGTTAGCAAAACGTATCCAGCATCTCGACAACTATTGCTTGATTATAAATAATAATTACTTTTCCGTGCCCATGAACATTTTATTAACATGTTAGAAATTTCGCTAGACCTTTTCTCTCCATATAATGAATTAATTCATACAGTTAATATTTTATATCTTTCATAAAGTACGTCATGCAGATTTCGAGGTTTTTTTTTACTCTTTCCTCCTACGTCACGGTACGTAACATTAAGTTTTGCACATCACAATCTTATGAAGTTCTCTCCCCAACAGTATGATGTAGTTTATAGACGACCCCTTAACGACTATGCGAAAACTAGAAATTCGTTTATGATTGATATTTTATGTCAATAATCAAACAAACATATCTCTAAGTACCTTGCATTGTACGATAAAAATTATTCAAACAAGTGTACTGTAGATAGTAATATAAATTTAGTAAAAATCTATCATAAAAAAATAATACAATTTAAAAAAAAATACGTTGTAGCTTTCACAATCCGTTGCTAATTTACCGGTGTCAAAAATAGATTTATAATAAAAATAGCTCTTCTCATTTGTTAAATCAACTTTACTTTTCTGTTCCAAAGATTTATATACGTTTGACGCGAAGCACGTCCGTGTCCGTTGATAAAAAGTATAATAAAAATATCCGCGGGATGCCTTATTGAATTCAAAATACTGTCATACATCAGCCAATCAAGTTTTTAAGAGCATAGACAAGTTTTATTTTAGGTGATGTTCAAGTTAACGTAACATCGTTAACAAAATTAATATCATCATACGTAACCGAATTTACCGCACAAGTCAAAGTTTTGATTTCTCATGTTGCCAACGATTTGACATGGCACTAGTAAAGTCTATCGCTGCGAACCAAAGTAAACCGTTTGGCGTGGCATTTAATAGATCGTAAAATGTATTTGAGTATCTTGATAAATATAACGAGTCATGCTTAAGGATACCGGTCCTAACGTGCCGCATAGAATAACTTCCACGGGCCGTGGCGGAGACTCTCGTCTAAATGCGAATGCTTTATACTTTTTTTTTCTCGCGGTACTTGTAAGCAGCATAAAAAGTCCGCTTTGTTTTGAAACAAGCAAAAACTAAATACTCATTTCATGACTTGTTAAGGGTACACTTAAATTGAAAATAAGGCGCCCGATATAATGCTTCAAAGCGTTTGAAAAAAGACGCGGTAATTAGGCAAAAATATATTATCCGCATCAACGTGTCATCGCTTATTAACAAATATTGGCCAGTCATTGGATAATACTCGCTACCGTACAGAATACCACGGTATAGTTGTGTCCTTTCTTCGAGCACAAACAAAATTGTAATTCTTGTTCAGAATTTTGCTACTTTTTTTGTTACTGGTGTTTAGTCACATTGTTATGGCAACTGTATGAATAATTCTATATTTTAATCATTGTTTAAAAGGTATATTAATATTGAAATCAATTCATTAATAGTTAACTAATAAAATATTTGCGACAAAATAATAATTTCATATAATTCTTCTAAATTTAAAGTGCAAGAAGCTAATTAATTTATTAATATTAAAAATCGTATTAAAATCTTTCATTAAATATAAAGCACAGGTCCTGGAATTTTTTTATTAATAGGACAGAAAAGCTATAACGTTGAAAGAAAAATATACAAACATGTTTATATTATACACGACACAGCTACCAAAAAACTGAACGGATTAATGCAAACAGATATATCCTGAGAAGAATTATATAAATAACTATGCTAATATGAGCGGGGAGTTTCTAAAAGGTGCCGACAAAATGATGCGAGGCTCTAGAGTTGGTGTGCGTTGATGATACAAAGCCGAGAGACATCGATTTAACCTCAGGAAGAAAATTTTATCTTCTCGATTTCTCTAAAAATTTACTTCTACCCTAACGTATTTCTTCCCTCACCCTTCAGTGTTTTCCGGTAATCTGGGCTGACTCACTGTCATATAAAGCCGCCTTTATATAACCCATAAAACCCGAAAAGACTTCATTTCAATAAACACAAATATAAGTTTTGTCGCTCCTCGCGTGTAATAAATAATGTATTTTACTTTAGTACTCATATATTCAATAATTATTACGTTTAAATTATTTTGTCAATTGAAAAAAATGGTATCTTCATTTAGAGAAGCGCTGACAATGTTTTGAGTTGTTTTGAAAAATTGTTTAACTTTGTACGTATATTTTTTGAATTGAAAATAGTACTGCTAAAATTTAAATTTATATTCCCTCTTTGCGTTTAGAAAAACATTATTTTAAATTAATTTGTTTCAATTATATTTGAGAATTCAATTGAAACTTTCTAATTTATACAATTGTACTTCAATTTATACTTAAATTTCACTGAACCAAAATAATCACGAGTCATTTTTAAATCAGATAACTTTTCTTAAGATATTTTAAGTTTTTTATACATTGAAGTATCCAAAATAGTTGTTTTGCAACGATTTTAAATACAAATTCAATATAGTCATGGCACCGCTTATAAATTCTATCAAATTGTTATAACGAAACAGGTGCAATGCCTTATACATTCGGTTTACTAGCAAAAATAATACTTGATTTTATAAATATTATTATCTTTAGGCAGTAAAAAATCACAGTGCATTGACAACTATTGTATGCATTCAAATAATTTTGCTAACTTGAGATAAAAATCTGTCATTTCTTTCAGGTACATGACCAATTTACTAACTTTTTGATAATTTTTATTAGATCTTTTCCCATCGCGTAAAGTTTCGTCGATATAAAATTATATCCACCCGACAATTACTAATTTTCGAAACTTGTTAATTTCGCAGTAAAAGCGTATCGATTGACCGAATCCTTAAATGAGATAAGAATTACACGTAAATGCATAGAAAGGGGCTTGGTTTTTCAGTGGAGAATCCGTGGGTGGGTTTCTCTGGGAGGGAGAATATCTCTCGATCGGTAGGTGAGTTCAAAACAGAAAGGGGCGGAATTCATGGAGGGGAAAGCGACGCTGCGCATCGGGACGTCTCAGTGCTCGCTACGTCTTATCCAGATATGTGTGACCGATTTCAACAAGTCGGCGTATTATAATACACTCTAAAAACGCCTATGGTGAACACTCTGACAACCACGCACGCGCATCCTAAACCTCGTCTAGACCTAGTGAAGTGAAATTCCCCGCAAGTGGTTTATGACTTTTTTTTGTTGATCGGCTTTTTGTAAAGTGATCTTGTTAAGTTTTTCCGTATTTCAAATTGACGGCAATTTCTGTCTTTTGAACTCAATTTCAATACGTGGCAATTCGAACAATGCGTCTAGAAAATTTGACTACAATGGCAAACTCTTTGGCACGTTCAGAGGAACGTGTAGAAAAATACTATTACAGTGAATTGACCGGTAGATGAATGGGAATTGCTGTTAGTGCGGCCACCGAACACGATTGTGCTTTTAGGGGTGAAAGTGAAACTTGGGTACTGCGCAAACGAATTATTTTTTTTTCCCCCAACGCCCAGCTTCTGTGTTACAAAGGTGTTACTTTCCAACCCCGTATTTCTATAAAAGGTCAGTTTTCGTTTCAACGTACCCGTACGAGATTACAGCTTTGTAAATTAATTTATAGTATACGTTTAAGATAATAATAAGACGCTTTATTGCGGTATTTACAACCCCGATCGAAAATAGAAGATTTTTCGATGCTGTGACGTATTAATGATTGTGTTACTTGGAATAATGCATTTTATAACTAGGGAAGGCTGCCAAATAGTTCAATGGAAAACGGACGCAAAGTTGAAAAAAAAAAGGTGCAAGAAATTGGAGCATACTCCGAGAAAAAAAGTATATTTAAAATTGTTATACCTTCTGGTGTTAGAAAGATATTATCTATCGTGTTTGCAATTTTACCTCGCGACGATTTGATTAAAATATATGCAGTATTTTTTGTCTGATTAATATTATATCTATAAAACTAGAATATAGTAATGTCTTCTTCCGAGTGATATTCTCATATCACTGAATATTGGATAAGCATGCAAATGAAATGAGACAGATATTTGTAAGATTTCAAATAGAGAAAATTTCTTTTTCAAGAAAAGCTTCAAGATTTGAATTTAATTGTTTCAACGTAGATTTAATATTTTTCCTCTTTTGTATTGTTTTTTTAATGCATTTGTTTTTACAAAAGACTATATTTACAATTCAAATACCGTACAGAATAAAAGAAACACAGTGTACTTATTCACACTTCGATGTTTACTTTTGTTTGTTGGCAACACTGTTAATATGATATTCTATTTGATGTTTGAAAGAAAGAAAACATTCAATAATTTGATAATTATTATGGTATTTTTTATGTTTATTTTAAAAATGAAAAAATAGCTACAAACTTCATTGAGAATAGTAGAAACTTACTTAAAAGAAATACTTTACTTCATTTAAATTAAACAACGGTACACTGATCTTGCAGAATAAAGGGGTTATAATCTTATAATTAGCATCTTGAAGTAAAATCATTGAAGTAATCATAATCAACCATACATTATCGCAACCGAGCCTAAGCAATGTGTGATATGTTACAAGCCTCACGCGACGAAGTAAAGTAGTTACTTGTAAGTAAAGTTATTACTTGTAAACATCAAGTTGTCACTTTAAACAAGTTACTATAAATTTTCAATTTATCTTAAAATAATTACATTACATCGTGCACAATAAATTATCTTGTACTTAAATGATTTTATTTTAACATTGATTTCAAGTCTTATTTATTATATTTATTTAATTAATAAATAATAAACTTGATATTTTTTTATTAAAGATATCAAGTTAAAAGTTTGCAATTTATACCAAGTAAAAATTTTTAACGAAAAAGGAGATTTTTTTGGTTTAACTACATTTTTTTATCGTTGTGTTGCGTGTGAATTCACCACAAAACTGTGTTCTCCCAAAACGGCAAGTAAAATTCTAGTAGTAATCGCTGGCATCTATTTTACAGCTATTAATAATGGAATTTTACTGCACCTTTTTTTCAGTGTATCCGACGGACAAAGTATAAAAGTTATAACTTAACTCAGAATTCCTTTGTTTTAGAACAAAATGACAATATCCGACAATCTGATTATGAATTGTAATAATATTAAAAAGTTAATTTTTAACCATTTTTAGCACACAACAAGCACCAAAGTCATAAAAAATGATAAATAATTCAATAAAAAATTGAATGCATTTATGACAGCTAACAAAGCTTATTTATTAGCCATATATTATTATAGGATGTTTAACATCAAAACGTTTATATTTTATATTATTGTGAGTACGCAATGAATTTAATAAATCCAAAGTTTAGACTATTTTATATTATGTTTGGTAAAAACTTAAATTCACGATATCTAATTACGAAATATATTTTAAAAGAAATATTGAAATATTAATAGTACAGAAAATATGAGTTAAAAACGTACATAGAATTAAAAATTACATAGTAAATGCGGAATTTAAATCAGCACTCAATGTACTGGTTGTATAATTTTATGCATTTTCTTTATGGTATATTTCTAATGTGCATTTATGATGAAAATTAGGAATGTTTTATAATTTAGAAGTTAATTGTCAGCATTTTGAACGTCTTCACATGTAATTTTGTACTATTTACCGTTTAACGAGCTAAGCAATTTCTTCCATTTTAAAATTTCAAGTTAATTTTATTTCGCGTTTATTATATATTCATAAAATATAACAATCATTGTATTTCGTAATATTTTTATCTTTCAATTTGTGCACTTCATATTTTTTTTCCATATAACTACAATAAAATTTAAAAATTTCGACGTATTTACATATTCACTACTAATATCATAAGAAACTTTATGAGTTTACTACAAATATAAATTTTAAATTACTTCAATTTATTATGAAAATATAACTAATGATAAAACGTAAAATTTCTTTATACAATTTATTATTAGATTTCTTTCGTGCTTTCATTTAAATTACTTTTATACCATATATCATATAAAGCAATTTGAAAATGAAATACAGTTCTTATGTTCTGACATAAAAAACAAGGAAGTTTTCAATTCAACACGATTGCGTCTGTATGTGTTCACGCATAAAAATCTGTCAAGATGGACGGACCGATTTCGGTAGAACTTTTTGTGTCTAGTCAAGCACATTACTACCATCAAACCGTTGTCTGTCAGGGGAAACCAGAACTAAAAAATTCGTTCAAATAAA
Source organism: Leptoteleia sp. ZL-2020 (assembly GCA_022817305.1). Taxonomy (NCBI): domain Eukaryota; kingdom Metazoa; phylum Arthropoda; class Insecta; order Hymenoptera; family Scelionidae; genus Leptoteleia; species Leptoteleia sp. ZL-2020. Next base: position 14,718 of record JABFPN010001395.1, on the reverse strand, counting down.
AAGTATTTCAAATCCATTTAAAAATAAGTAATCCTTTAGATACATGTAACTTTTACTTTTACAAAAACGGGCTTCTTATTTTCATGATATATTTATATTTACTGATATAATTATTTAAAAAAAGTGTTAATATTTAAATATATTGAGAAATGTTTGAATAATAAAATAAAATGTATTTATAAATAAAAAAAACTAAAGAATTGGTCAATGTTTAATATGTATTTTTTTTTCTTTAAAGAAAATTTTATTTTAAATACATATTAGAAACTAAAGACCAGGACATTAATTTAATTTCTTAATGTAATAAATACATATTATGTGTTTATTATAATATATGTAGTCGAATTTTTATTGTTTTATTGTAATTATTGCATTTGTAATAATCAGGAGACATAGTCGTATATACTGGCAAGTACACATAAATTTAAATTTCCCGCGGTATATATAATGCCTTACGATAGTGACAGCTCCGACGGCCATTACAAAGAATTATTGCAATGAGTGTTATTTTTACGAATATAAACGAGGGAAGGTAATTTTTTATCAATTTAGATAATATATTAAAAATAACTGATAAGCTTAAAAATTGAATACTAAAATTTTTGACGATATGATTAAAAACATTAAAAAAAACTTCGAATAGAAAGAAATTGCGATTAAAAATAAAATATTTAAGGAAAGAAGATTTTATTAATATTTTATTGAGTTATATTAATCGAAAAATATGTCGTTATAATAATTACATTTAGAAATATGATTTTAAACATTCACCGGTCGATGATCTAAAACGGAAAAGACGGTTTTTCTTTCTTTGAATAGAGCAAACAAATGACCATGCCGATCTATGTTTGTACATCGTACGGCCAATATTTGTTGACTTACAAACGTCAAATAAAAGAGTAAAGTGTTACCTGAATGAATCGGTGCGCTGTATGGCATCTAACGAAAAAGTTTGTTTTAAATTTATCACATTTGTGGGTGAATTTAATTTTACCTTCAATAATTTACATAAATGAGCAGTTTAACGATTGAAATATATTTAAAATACTTTAATAAAGTGTAATTTTACATACTGTTTTTAAAATTACAATTTGTTTAGTGGTGATGTTACAAAGAAGACCTAAAATTACAGAACTTCAAATTAGGAATTCTTTGAAGCTTTTTTTTTAGTACGGTGACGAAAGTTTAAAGGGAGTTGCTGATAATAAGTACTTTCATAGTGACGAGCTAGGGAACTCATTAAAAACAAGCATTTTGATGATGAAAGGAATGGAGATTTACAGAAAGTCAACACACCGATAATGAATTGTGACATGACTCATTGAAATTATGTGACCCGACGGTCGAAGACAAGAATATTTATGTTTGATCTGCTTTTATAGAATGATATCTGCGTTAATTTTTAAAATACACCCCAAATAAAAGTATTTCTCATCCATCATTACGGGATTGTCTACAAAATATCAAACAACTATCGAAACTTAACCAAACAAGTACATCAGAATCTTTTATAAGCTTGTTTCGGATTTCATTTAGGTAGTAATAAACACTATATATTTACTACTTATGTAATAAAATGAGATCAAAATACGATCACGGAAACCTTAACGTGTTAAAAGCAAATTGATTCAATTGCCAAAGGCAACGAGTGGGATCATAAAAACAAAGCAATTACGTTATATTCCTTAAAAGCCGGTAATTGCATAAATAATGCGATTTTTTTGCTCATTTCTCAACACGCGAATCAATTAAATCGAGTAAATCAATTTTTATGAAAGCGCTAATCACGTATCTCATATGCAATCATTTCTTTTCAAACAAATTATTTAAATATTACCTAAAGAATTTTTTTAACTTTGCAAAGAAAATTTAATTTATAGAACAATGTTCAATATCCTTCGTGTTGAATAATTTAGCAAATTATATGTCGTTTAATACTTTTTTATATAAACATCTATGGATCAATGAAATTTCATATAGCAATAATGCTGTGCTTATTAAGGGAAATTTATTACTATGAATATTAGCTGACAAATTATTCGCTAATTAAATGATGGAAATTCATGGTTATATTTTTGTTTGCCGGCGCCACGACGTTGTGTCAATCTGACGGATCGACACGCGTAAGAATGTTCTCACGAGTCATACAGTACTGCAAATATCGCATTATACATTCCGTAAGAGTCAAACGAATTGGTATGGGCATATTCTTTTCTTTTTTTTATAAAACTTTAGATAACTCTGTAAGTATAGTTGATCATTGATAATTTTTAAAAGCAAATATAAGTTATTTTATAAACTGAATTTCTTTTTCTTTATATATAAATTTCATTTGAATTTTAATTATAATTTTGAATCTGATTAATTTAATTTGTATCGAAATCAGTTTCGAGAAGAGCAATTTACTTTCGTAAAGTGAAAATTTATTGATATTTAAATAGAATTTTTTTTATCTAAAGATAAAAACTTATACTGTCAAAGTTATAAGGGACATTTCAAAGTTATTAAATTTAATATTTCCACGCAGTTAAATTATTGTTATTGTAATACAAAATAATTGATCCCTAAGATTCAATGTTAGTGTCTTCTATTTAATGAAAATAATATTTCACAATAATCTTTCTATTACCGCGCTTAATGTATTGAATTGCGTATATATTAAACAATTGTTATGTTTTAATGACAAGTTTATATGTAACACAGTTAAAACCAGTCATTTTTTCTGTCACATTTTTCTAAGTGCATGTATCACAGCCTAATGTGTAGACTGTTATTGCACTGGTTTATAATAATTTTAACACGAATTATCTTATGCCCAGGTTACTGTACCATTCAGTAAAATTTATTAGAATTTTTTTCACCGTGAAAGGTATCATATTTTATTTTGAGAGATAGCCATAAAGTACTATTCTTTTGATGCTTAATGGTCCCTATAAAACATTCCCAGCTTCGTAAAGCTCTTCAAGTATGACCACCGCAGACAAATTTTTTTCCAATTCAATAATCATTATTATTGAAGCGTTGCTAATACAATAAATCTATTTATGTTCCCGACTTAAATAGATCAAAGTTAACCGGTTTTGAAGGTGAAGCACAAGTATTGTGCTTAAAAGTAAAAAATGTGCCTTCAAAATAGTTAAATGTAGAAATTGAATCCCACAAATAAAAAAAATAGACTTTTTTTTTACTAAAAATATTCGACAATTTCCATTTTGCGTGATGTAAGTAATGACTATTATAGTAAATTCCTTAGAACGTGGAGAGTGTAATTCATGAATGACGACTCTGTTAATCTCATACTAATAAAAAATAGCATAAAAATTACCCTGATTGCATCGTAATGCTTGAATATTATTTTAATACAAGAAATCACGTACCCCAGTAAAAGTAAAGCTTTATAAATATAAATGCGTTAATTTAATTAAATTTGTAGAAGAAAACATAAATTTATTGCTCGTTACTTTAATTAAAAGATGATAGGACAGATTATAGAGACCCTCTGTATTTACGATACTTAGATAATTATTGCCCAACATCTTTATGTTTTTTGTTTCATAATCTTTGAATTACATAAAATAATTATAAATGTATATTACTGTGACATGTATAGTTAATTTTTTATCTAGTCTGGATCATATAGTTAAATACTATATGGATTTAAAGCAAAAATCTACATGGTAACAGTTTGGAAAAATTTGATAACAACCTGGATGTCTGGAAATTTTATAGATTTTTACATAGATAAAATGATGAACTTCTATGAATAGAATTTGAATTCGAATCCTGACACTGAGAAACATTTTTATAATAAATTATTGTAGTTTACAACAAATTTATCTATAATTTTGAAGGAGAAAGATCCAAGAAGATAGGAACATCCCAGTATACTAAGAAACTCAATAAAATAATTGTATGTAATTTAACTACTTTTCCATACTCCTAAAATATTTTTATTTTAATTTATGTGGCCAAACGATTTTAGAACGGAATACGGCTAAGAAATCATGCTAATGGTAAAAATAGAATGTTTGACATTTATTGTGAAACTTCGAGCCATTTACATTTAAAGAATGCAGATCGCTTTTTGATTAGTTTAAAGTTTGAAGGTGGAAATAAATTCCACATTGAAGTAGCGGGGGCGTATTTATAATATAAGAAAATGAATATTTGAAATATAAACAGGTACGCGAAACCCACGCATGGTTGTCAGTGGTGCACAAAATATGCAAATAATCACTGGAGAATCTTTCTATTTCAATACATATAAATTCTTCCTATCCAGGTTCATTGCCAACTGAAATTTGGTTTAATCGATTATAGGATGCTTTACAGCCATGTTGAAATCCATAATGGCTGCCCTCGTCCTTCACGTGCCAAGGCCTCGCCCCATGAGATTCTTGCCAATGGCGTTACGCGAATAGAAATTCATCCCTTCCTGAATTTCGTTAGGAGGATTTCCCCTTTCTCCATTCTTCTCCCTTCTACCTGAATAGTACGGCAGCCATCATGAAAAATGTGCGCGCGCAAGCAATCGTCAGGAAATTATGAGATATGCGACTGGTGAACCCGAATATACGTTATTCGATCATTACAATGAGAAAATGCGGTTAAATTATTTTTTTTCTTGATTCCTTTTCGAATGATATAAGCAAATTATTACCAATAAATTAGTTTTACAATAACAATTTATTGTATTTAATAATTTTTACTATTGAATGTTTCATCTAGAATAATTACATTACATTCTGATTGAAAAATTTGATTTTGTAAAATATAATTTGAAATCTTAAACTTTTTTTCTTACTAACTTTCCTTATAGTTCTGATAATATTATTCTAGGACAATTTTGAACAAAAAAATAGGTTTTAATTTATGTTTTCAATATACTGGGAGAAAGAGGTGGAACAGTATTTTTAATATTGAGCAGTTATATAACGACTCTTGTGATTGGAGAAAACGAAAAACGTTAGCATGTCATTGGTTGATATCATTTCAGTATCTACATTTAGAGATGAAGTCAAGTGCATAGTTCAGCTAACTATAGACTGATGGTAAAAACAGAATTATGTGCCAAAATTAAGTTTTTGACAAGAATAAAAACTTAAAATAGCAGGTAGTTCTTGACCCTAAGCGCATCCGTGTGGCAATTGTCTGAACTACATCCACAGTGAATACTAGATAGTCCTGTTTTTACCGAATAGTCTCGGTCTTGTAGCCTACGTTTTAGTACTAAACTGGGAATTTCATAAACAAATATTCTGGGTTATTTCTTACTACACGGAGAGAAAAAAATATCAATTTTTAATGAAAAGTTTAATACTTTGGCATTATACTTACAGAACACCATTATATGGAAAACTAGTTCATTAAATTTTGTTAACTTAGTTTATTAAAAATAGTAATTCTATGCAGTTTCATATAATTTAACAATCTATTTATTAAATTTTAGTAAACTGTTCAATAATTGGTTAATGAACAACATAGGCAATGGGTTAACGACACTGATGAATAGCGACATCCAACGGAAAAAACATAAAATAAAATGTTTGCTAAAAATTAGAATTCAGTTTGTTAAAATTTGTAATCCCTGGTTTCTTAATTTTTAATATTCTTTTCTCTCCGTGTATGAGTAGGGAATTTAAATTGTAATAAAGATTTTGTCAAGTTAGATAATTTTTGCATTATTTATGCAATGAGAGTTATATATGATTTTCATATACTAGTACAGTGAGAAAAACTTAATACAAAAAGATTTTATTTTATGTTAAGACATTCAAGACTGAATGCATGATTTCTTATTGTTTATCTGAGTTTCCTTATCAACTGCATTCTAGTTCCAGATGATGTATTAGAGTAATTAATTCACACTGAAATTAAAGTGGTCTCAATGCTGTGAATGTTACAATTAAATTTGAGAATAATCGGTTGCAAAATAAGGGGTCATGTTATCGGTTTGACGTAACATCATAAGTCATAACAAATTATGCGTACTATTAACTCTCATGATTGTAGCAGACGTTAAATACGTACTTACTCCGGGTATAAAAGCATTTTATAGTTAAATTTACACCTTTTATCGTTCATAAATTTGTTCACATAAATTCAGTATCACAGTTCGCGATCGACTCTTGACGATGTACGATTTATCTTATTCACAAATGTACATATTAATGATAGTTATTTAATATCGCTAAAAAGTGTAATTCTTCTCGTAATTCGACAGTTATTTTTTATTGATATGGCATATAAAGAATACATCAAGTGAAAGTAAAATAAAAAAAAAAGTTCTATTGTATTAAGTGAAATGTATTCATGAGTAACTTTATAACTCAATACAAAATTTGTAACTGAAAAAATAATTACGAGTGAATTTTGTATAAATAATTTTGGATTTTAAAATCAAATAATTTAACTTTTAATAATTTTTCTCACTGTTTAATAAATGCAGGTAGAAAAAAAATATTCAATAAACTAAATTATTAGTTTAATGTAATGTTATCATTACTTTACTTCAAAATTTTACTATATTATATAGTAATTTTCATGAAATATTCAAGTATATGTATAAAATATATTTCTATAAAATATAGAAATTATATATTTATAGTATTCTGAAACACTTGTGACTTCTTTGGTAAATTTAAAATTGTGTAAATGATATATCATCTATGCGTAAAGCAGAAACTAATACGCGGTCTTGTTATTATACCAAGATAAATTAGATTACTTACTTAGCAGTAACGGTGTCGTAGAAAAGATGATCCCCATCATGAAGCTCTCATCTTCATCTGAAATAAAAAAATAAGAAACATAGTTATTCATTTATACTATATTCTTTAGTTAAAATTACCATTGGCTGCTAATAATTACGAACTTATTTAGTTAATCTTATACAATTCATAGCAAGTACAGATAATATATATGTATTAAGGATAGACTTAAATGTTGCGTTCCACTAAAAAACAATATTTAGCAAAATGCATTTCCCAATATTAAATAAAGAAAAGTTATTATTCAAAGCTATTATTTTTTTAAACATTTAATTACTGCTTATCGATATTGTACCATGTCTCATCGAAAAAACACGGTACCATTATTCGATAATATAGTGCCCATCCATAGCTTTTGTTGTATTTCAGCAGGGTAGTGATGGTAATGCAGGGAATTTTATGAGTTTTCATATACCGACCGCATAACACATCTCAAAGAGTTTCACACTTTTCAAGAAGGGTGGCGTCTTTTCTTTTTCAAACCAAAAGATCCATAATCTCAATTCACTTCAAATTATTATACAAGATTATATATTTCGGTGGCTTTACCGTTTCATATATGATTGGTATATATATGTAAATATATTATTTTGTAAATGAGTACACTGAGATGAAAAATATTGCTTACTTAGTCACAATTTATAACTGATTTAAAATATGCTGCTTTTGTTGTATTTCAACAGGGTAGTAATGGTAATGCAGGGAATTTACATGTCATATTTAATAGATAGTTTAAAAAAGTTATGAGATTTGTACAAATTATTATGATCCAGTATAATAAAAATAATTGTTAATCTTATAATTTTTTTATAATATGTAAAAAATATAACATATAAATATTTAAGTAATGTTCAGTAATTTGTTCTCATTATCTTCTTATTAAATTATGAAAATGAGCACTTTTGGGGTTGGAATTATTCATCACTGAATACATAGAGAATTGAATTTCGCAAAATTAAATATCACTGTTTAGGTAGTGCGCAGGTGTTCGGTATCACGGGATTGATGTTCATTTACATATGAGATTAAGTTGACAATAATTACGAAACGCAATGCGGATCAAGTAATGGAATTTTCAGCTGGGGTCCTAGTCTGTAGGGAAAGTGATAGTGGCTTTTAGAGACTTTGCGGTTAATTTGCAAGGGGAATAACTGCGAAACTCACTTCAGTAGCTATATCGCTAGTATAAACTTTTAATACTCTTATTCTTGTACTATTAAAAGTAATCAAATTATATTTACTCCAAGTGTATTTAAAATATTATGTTTAATGATAATAAAACAAATAATGTCCTTCTAAATATGTTGAGTGAATATTATTTTAGGACTAATTATCATTGACATATATTATTTTCATTACCCATCAAAAAGGCACCGAGAAAAAATATACAAGACAGATTTGTTGTATAGTTTGAGTGTAACAAACAATTTCATACGTTTCTGACAGTTTTATACTTATTTGCCATATTATTGCCAAATGTTTACTACATCTTTTTCCTCATAGAATACAAGGATCAAAATTGTATGAATAATTACGATTACATTTTTTTTTTATTAAATACGTGGTCGAATTTAATCAGTTACTGGTCATAGTATAGAAATTCTTTATACTAAGTTAGATTCATAAAATTCTTTATCAAAAATATAAACTCTGCTTATGAATTTTTCAGCACGTTTATATTTTATCTTAGTGGATAATGTTTGTAACATTTTATTGCTTAATAAAGTATATATTATAAGTTATACAATATAATATAGCGCTTGACATAAAATGTAAGAAAAGCCTTCTTTATACGATCAATGAACATATAAAAACTTGCTTTTTTTCTAGACAATTGTTTATTTTTCGTCAAGAGAAATAGTTAATATATTGTTAGATAATTACATTTTACAGTAATATATACAAGATTTTACCAAGTACTTGAAGATAAACGATTCGTATGTTTGTTTGGTGGAAAGAAAGTAACTGATTTCAGAAACGCAGAATTATGAAGAAGAAATTTCTTCATATGATTTCAGATTTGTTAAAATCAAACGATATTATGTATTATAAATTTGAATTATAAAAAATTTTGGATATATTTGTACTATAAAAACTAAAGTATATCCTGAATTTTCTATAATACAATACATTCTAATTGATATAATTTATTTAAAAGCACCATAATTTTTGTAATTCAACGAATTATTATAACTTTTCATTAAATATGAATAAGAAACGATTACACTGACAATCGTTTCAGCAAATATTTACTGAGATACTCAATATATCAATAAACTGGATAGAAGTAGGGAATATTTGTGGCTATATCCCATGCAGTGTATCAAAGCAGTGAACATTTACGGCTATATTCATTATATTGTATCAAAGTAGACAGTAATAGACAGTCGCAATGATGCACATCTGTAATTTAATTATAAAGCAACTAAAATGTTGTACAAGTTTTACTTTACTTTTATTATATTAATAAATATGTCAAATGTAATGGACAATCAATGCGATTCACTTGCTTTTTAAGATCTAAATTTTTAAATTTATGTAATTTAATTGTAAACATTATTCTCAGAGTGGTGTAAAAGTTAGTTTATAGTATTTTTCGTAACAAATTCATAATACAATTATACGCAAAGTAAAAGTGCATTGATGTAAAAATAATATGCTAATTTTTATTCAATACAACAATTAATTATGAAGAAGTTTTATTATTTGCGTATTTAATTATTATCAAGATGAATAAATTCTTCAACATTCACTTTTTTATACAACAACACCGATACGTAGTTTTAAATACGTTTGTTTATTTTACTTTGGCTCGCTATATTTTAGCCATACATCCATATTATAACAGGAGCCAGCAAACTGCGGCCATCGATTGCACTCGGATGATAATACGCATGCGCAAATATCAGGATATACCCCACTCTTGGCGCACTTCGTCTTTTCTCCTTTCGGCTTACCAATACTCTTATACATACGCATTCAGGTATATGCGCATACATGCACGCGAAGGTCTCAGAACCGGCAGGATCAGAGATATCCACACACGAGCGGGTATGGGAGAGGCTGGCGAAATACGTACATACACGTATACCGGTATGCGCGTGTATATCAATTCGCGCATGTGTATATGAATATATATATACGTATATATTTCATTTAATTCAGGGGCCACCCACTAACGAGTTCTAATCCCACCCTTACTTCAAGCCTTCCATTATGTTTCCTACTTTATTCAACCTATAGTCACAGTAGCGTAGCATAATCATAATCTATTTATTATAATTCTTCAAAATGGCTAACTAAAAACAGTTCTTTTTCACCACTCTTGGCTACATAACTGATATTCAAGAAAATAAGCGTTTTCAATGCATTAAATTTTAATAATTTTTGAAACAAAATCTTTTATTTTTGCTTACCAAATGAATTTGAACCGCAAGATTGTCAGAACATTGATTTTGTTTATTATAAGTAATGTAAATTATATATTTCAATGTTTCGAATATAAAACATTGTCAAAATTAAAAAAAATGACTGCCACACTGTCTGGGAATTATCGTGATAATTCTAATTAACGTTAAAATTTTGTCAATACAATTAAACATATTTCCAGTAACAATTTTAATTTTAAGTCAAGGGTAATTAATATAAAAATGATAAAAGCGTAAATGATAAAACGATGTTTTATGCGATCGATATTTTTTGCAATGCATTTTGCCTTCGCAACGATCTTTATTTTCTCTTTTCTCTTATGTGTCAACGCGAAAGATAACAGTTATTAAACAGTGATATTTATGTTTACGTTTTAGCACTCACTTTTTATGTTTATATAAATGTTCGAGAAATGCCGGAATTGTTCGTTAATAGATAAATATTTTCGTTAACTCTTTTGCTAAGATTAATATATAGAAACTACGCGAAATGTCTGACAATTTATACGAATTCAAGGATACATTCGCAGAGTAAATATTTCCGCTTTAAACAATAGTAAAATTTCGACAATTATGCAGCATCTTTTAATTAAAAATTACTATTTTTGTCCTTGCAGTGTTCTTACTATGATCATTCCTAAATCAATACGATTCGTTTTAAATTGTACTAGTACTTCCTTTTTAGTATACATCAAACAGTATGGTAAAATTTAGTAAAAATTTACCGCATCTTCCCCCTCATTTTCATCATATTTTTTCATCGCGAGAGCCACGTTAAGACAAAGAATTGCGACGAGATAAAACAATTTCTCCTTCGATTACAGCAAAGTACAGTAATAGTTGGCGCGTTATTTTTTTGTACGTGACTACGCCACTGGGTCCTCCGGGTTCGTCGGTAAAGAACCTGCCGACAAGAGAATCGTTGAAGGGAAACGAACGGGCGGGAGGGCGAGATGAAAGGTGAGGAGTAAAGAGGGTAGGGAAGGGGGAGAAGGAGGGTGGAAGGGTGGGAGGGAGGGAGGGAGGGAAAGAGAGAGAGAGAGACTGGAAGGAAGGTAACGAGAGGAGGGTGAACAGTATCGAGATAGCGCAGAGCGGGTAGGTGGTTTTATGGACGCGCACAAATCTCCTCGCGAGGCTCCCGCAGGATTCGTTCGCTCCGATGCATTTGGCTGGAAATTGCCGAGCGGTTTTCGCCGAACCCGGTCGGCGCACGCAAATGAGGCAGCTTGATTCCAATTATTCAGTAAATTAAATACAGGACCCTCGACATCCGCCCAAATTTCGGGTCCACGGTTATTACACCAGGGGGGCCATCGCCGCCCCCGCCGCCCCCGCCGCCCCCGCCGCCGCGTCGTCACGAAAAGGGTTGACAACGCCAGCGCGCACTTCGCTATTGTAGCATGTCGCGAAGCCCCCGTGGGGTGAATGCGTTATCTACATTTTATATCATTCGGGGATAACTCCAATCATGGGGGGGATTTCGCTTAACTCCATTTAACGTGACAGGCCAAAATGTTTATGTCACATTGGCACACGAACATTTAGTTCGGACGGCCCGGATATCGCTATTTCTACTTTTAATTGCGTTCCACGCTTTGCATACGAGGGTATAGGAATTTTACTGCTGACGGGATTCGCCAAAAAACGCACCGGCCTCGCCGGGCATTTATCATATAATGATTGTATCAGGTTCCAAGCGCCAGACGAGGTTTCCCTTTTTTTTTTGTCATTTGCTTTCATTTGTCCTGCGAAGAAGCGCTGAGGACAATTTTTATGGACAATTACTGTAGTTTATAGTTGAAATACCTTATCGAGCCTGATTTGTATATATTTTCTTATGCTTTGGAAATAGTTTGCTTAACATATCTCATATCGTGTAGTAAATTTGGTATTCTTTCTCCTGGACTGTGGTAAACTTGGTATAATTTAGTTCGATAAGGTTCGTTAGCTGTAAACTATGGTAATTTTTCCAAAGAAATTTGTCTCAGTGCGGCAATGAATGGTCTTGTGTCTGATGTGAAGTTTTTCCTCCATTTTGTAACGTTTACTTCGTGAAAACATTGCGTCACTAAGTAGGATTATCTTTTGTAAATCAAGGAGTACCATAGAACAATGTGAAATGAAATTAATGAACATTTTAATATTTCAGCGTGTATAAGGGAAGTTGCAATTTTGTTTCTACTCCTCACCACTTTTGGAGTCATTAATCCCTCCAAGTATTCGCGTATTTTGCACGAAAAAAAGGAAGCTTTCGTTCTATCATCGCAACAAGTTTATAGCGCAATATATTTTATTTTCAAATAGTTAACCGAACGCAGGTACGGAACAAGGTGAAAATGAATCGTAACGTGAAATTTTGTAATTAGTAAGTGCGGAGAATGCGCGCGGAGGGCCCGGGCTGGGCCTTTAATTAGCCGAAAAATATGCGCCTCCACAACTAATCAAGATAACGCCATTCTTCGCCGTTTGATTCCAAGAAATTAACGACTAATCGCTTTAATCCGCATTTTCTTTGGCGACTGCGCTCCGGGCTTTTATGGCTGACGCATCTCCCTCGGTTAAAAAGATGGGTCGTGTTTTTCTTCTTTGTTGTATTCTCGCGTCTTCTCGTCAGCGTCTCTCATGTTTGCAAGTCTTGTGCTCCATGACTTCGCTCCTTCGTTCTTTTTATATGCCTTTTTTTCTTCGAGTATCAGATACTTTGGTCGGTCTCCGCGTTCAAAAATGGCTGTTTATATTGAATGTACAAGAATCTTAAATAAAGCAAATATAAACGTACGTTGTAAATAATTTTACCGAGTTCCGAAGCAAAATATTCTGTTTTTTTATCAATGACTCTTTAAGTTATCGAATTGACATTAATCGGTATTATAAAAAGAAATTAAGATATATTACAAAAAGCAGGCAATTTTAACACGAGACACAACATAAATTTCAAATGATCGATTTCAATTTCTTCCTCATTCTTTAATTTAGCAATTTAAATATCAAATACAATGTCTATTGAAACCTGTAAACTTTATTCTAAGAGAATGTAAAACAAATTTCTATCGTTCGAACAAAATTAAATGTCGGTTTCCAATTTGTTCAATACCAATTACGGTTAAAGCTAAAAGAACAAAAAAATAAAGAAAGAAAAATAGAAGTTAAGAAGGAGGAGTTAAAAAAAAGGCTAAACCGTGATGTTTAACTGCACAGCGAGAATTTATAATCCGTGACGTTTCCGGGTTTCGAAGTAGGAGCATCTTTTGCGCTCATCTCGCCAACGGGGAAATATAAGGGTGTCATTATGGGTATTTTCTTAAAATAGCGAGGGAAGACAAAATGGTAGAAATGGCTTGATGTATTCCGGATTTCGTTCTTGTTCCTTTCGAGGCCGAGTGATAAACAAGCGGATTATCTGCATCCTGCCTTTGACTCGTGTTGTACGTTTTGCGCAGAGCTCGAAGGATACGAAGTGCGTTTGGAATGCGCGGCTCGAGGTGTTGTAAACATGTCCTGAGACTTGGCTTCGTACGTTGGTTGTTTCGCATCCGAACCGTAAGATTGGGGCATACGTGTGTCTGCGTTGGTATGCGATGTTCGGTATAGAAGATCGAGGCAATGTTCTTATACGCCTACGTTCCTACGGGAGTGGCTTCTTTTTATACATAAGATAAAATACGCCGAGTGTTTCTGATACCTTATCGGTTTATGATTCACCGTGATAGACACCTTGCACATTTTTACACTCAATCTTCCATTTCGGCATAAAACTTTGATTATTAATACAAAACACTTGAATCGTTTTCACTTTTCCACAATGCTCGTTGTTTCAGTTGATTCATTTTCAACTAAATAGAGTTAACTGCGATATAATATTAGAGCAATTATTACCGTAGCTTCTATGGTATTCGCAGAATTAATTTATGGTTTTTTAAAGAATTAGCAAAGTCTCGAATAATTGGTTTCTAATGGCCAACATCCCCACTTTGAAAATAAGCAATATGCTATATATTGCTATACTTTTGGAACAGTATTTATATTCCTTTATTTATATTCCTATACTTTTTGGAACAGTATAACAATTTTTTAAGTAACATCTTTATCAATATATATTTAATACAAAAATAAATAGAAAAATCGTTTCTTCTGTGTATTACATTGTTTTTTTAATTAATTACAAAAAAGGTTCAGTGTCTCCCTTTTCATAAAAAGTTCTTTCCATACAGTAATCCTGACTTATTATTATCAAAAGCGAAAAGTTTATTTATTGAAAACGAAAAGTTGGAAAAATTTAACTTTTATATCTCCACAATTAAACGGTGTTTAAAACTTTTTAACAATAAAAGTTATGATTTAAATTGGCACCGCAATAAACGAACAATGCAGACCACTTAATGAACGGGTTAAAAGGAAAGTTCAACAGTGATATCCGTACAAAGATTCCTCTTTGGCTCATCAATCAGTCAGTCGTCTCGTCCGTTAGACGATCGTTAATTCCCTGGTAAAAATTGTAACCGGGGGGGGGGGGGGGG
>JABFPN010001394.1:0-29783 GCA_022817305.1 Leptoteleia sp. ZL-2020 | reverse complement strand
TGGCCCGATGGATAGCCGATGACGGCCCATGCTCATTTGGTGTTTCATGCCGATCGACGGCACCAAGCTTGGGCCATGCTTGGCCCGATCGCTTTTTTCTACATGGGTGTCGATAATAATAAAAAAGATTCGAATAAAAACACAAAAGGTCTTGACTGGATTTTAAATATATTGCAATTATCGCCACACGCCACCGAGTATATTTATTTTGATACGCGATTGCAGATCATCGACTTTTTGAGCAAACTGCTGTATAAGCACGTGGAAATAGTACAAATGTTGCTGACACATGTATAAAGATCTAAAACGATTGACAGATTTATACGAGAAATATATATATATATACATAAATATATATATATATTTATGTGTGTGCGATAAGGTTTCCTTGTAACGAGTGGTAGAATGAGTACATATATGTCTAGTGAAATTCGCTTATACCGACTACACGAATCGATCGGGATTAAAGTTTTGTCCGACGCCCCTTTCCCGCACCGAGCGGCGCTTAAAAGTTAACTTAACAGCGGCAGAGTGGGGAGTCGACTCCCCACTCCGTCCGCGCGCAAGTTAACGAAAAGAGCGCCGGACGAAGAAATCACTATACATACGAACTATACATTAATAGCCTGTTCAGTGTATAAATGAAGATTTATTAACAATTGTGAAGTTTGTAAACTCTATCGTCTCGCGTCTCACACATTCGAAAGCAGGGAGGGAGTATGAGTAAGGAAAAGGAATTCATTCGTGCGGACCTATCCCAACAAATTAAAACGACTATATATTGAATGTTGTTTACAATTACAATGAATTATCGAATTCGATGTTCCACCAACTTGATAAAGCATTGTTTTTTCACAAAGACGTCGTTTTCATTCTCCCCAAACCCCCCCCCCCCACCCCTCGACACCAATGCAAACAATTCGCACAAACGGCAGATATACCCTTCCTTATTGAATGCTTTTTTTATTGTTTGTTTTTTTTCTTTTGCTTTTTTCTGCATTTTATCCCACTATTTCCGCCGTTTATTTTCGTTCAGTTTTGCGCTTTTCCAAAGGCAACGATTGGGCCGCATCGCCGCGACGCCGGTTGTTTTGAATAAGGTAAGTAAGTCTTCCTCGCAGTTGCAACGATTTCTACGTTACAGAGCGGCGCTCCCGGTAATCGTCTTTTCTCCGGGAAAACAAACCTCTTTCGGGCGGGGGACCAGCCGCGCAACAAAAGAGTCCCTTATTTGCGCGAGACGGGAATTGACGAAATCCGCCGACGGCGCTACCTCGTTACTTCAATTTCACATTATATTCCGCGGTTCGCGTCATTATGCCGGCGCTCGCTCGCTGACGAGTGCCAAGGAAACACGAAACGAGGCGGATTTTATTTTCGCCGTGGCCAAAACGCCTTCGTCGTTTATTGTATCACTCGGCACTCGAGCAAAGTGCCGCGCGCACTTTGTTTAGACGGCGAGATTGTTAGTAAGTTTGTAAAGGAGAAGAAAAGGAAGAAGAAGAAGAAGAAGAGGAAGACGCTGAAAAGAAAATAAATAAATAAATAAATAAATAAGAATGGGGAAAAATATCCACGCGGGAATTATTCCGTCCGCGTCAGGCGGCACGAAAGGGTTGATAAAAGAATAATCGAGTTAGCCCGCTATTTATGAGCCGAGCCCGAGAAAGTTTCCAACCAAGTACAGTTCAAGTTTTTAATATTCAATGGCCCAACAATTTTGCTTAATCGCCAAACTCGGCGTGGGATAATGAGCGATGTTTTAATGAAGCTTCGAAATTGTTTCCGTGTGGTAATTGTTTGTCGGGGCTATTTATTGCAATTAATTGTTAATCCGAATACTTTGCAGGGTGGATTAGAGTGGCTTTTTACGGGGGTACCAAAGACCTCTTAAAGGAAACGGCTTTTCGTTTTGTTAAGAATTGATCGTGTCTCGTATAAGCGAAATGAATTCGCAGCACTGCGGAATGAAACGTTTTTACAAACTGAACATATAAAAAAGTGGAGTTTGTAAATATTTGGAAGGTCATGTTTATAAACAATACATATTCTTTATACCCAAAGGGCATAAAAGTGGGTGTAATTACAAAACAAATACAAAGTTTGTTTACACTCTGTGATAAAATTCTCAAGTGTTCTTAAATTCTTTCACAATGTATATAAATAAAGAACGCGATATTGAATAATTAAAAAAATTTAATTTAATTACTCCCAATTTACCGATTTCCTGTGCTAAAAAATTTGCCACTTTTTTAATATTGATCATCTGTTGCGGAACTCTCTACAAGAACAAAACTCGAGGGGAAAGTCTATTAAAAATTCGACTTAATCTTTAATTTTGGGTTTACTCAAAGGACTCGTATTATAAATCGGCGATCGTTTGACCCGTCGTCGACTCAAATCCCAAAACTTTCGCGTTGAATAAAACAGGTCCGCTACATTTTTCATCCAACTTTGTTCAAATTGAATTCGAGCGGCTAATAAATGTTGCAAAAATCAAACAACTCGAAAAAAGCTGAAGCAAAAAAAAAAAGAACTAGAAATTTCCGTTTCCTTGTAAGGAACCGGGAAAAGTGCTGGCCTAGTTTTGATTTTATTTCAACAGCACCGAGAGAAAGTATTGCCGGAGATACATCTCCGGTGCCATAACTTTTTCCCTGCAAACGTTTGCAAACATTTGGTACCATTTTCAATGCAACTTATGCCCCCCCCCCAATGGTCGAACACGAAAATCACTTGTTGCGTGCCGCAAGAAAGAACTTGTAATTAACGCCGGCCTTTCCCGATGAATCGCTTATTACTTTTATTTCGAAACAATTTCTTAACGCAGTGAAAATTGACAAGGTCACTTTCGCGTGCATACAAAAACCTCGAGGTACTCTAAAAGCAATTGAGGAAAAAAGGATTAGTGGCCATAACTGGATCAGTGTAATTAGTTTTAGTGATAATCGTAAAATTATTCCTTATCTTTGCCGAGGTTAATTTGGTTAAATTAACTTCATTAATATTTAATTCAACCAAGTCATGCAGTTGTTTCAATTGTATTCGATCAGTGTCTGGAAATATAATATTTAGTAATTTCAACTATACTAATATATACAAAGAAATATTATAATATTATATTCTGTGATATTTGACATGAAATTCTGGACAGATATCAGTGACAGTACTACCAACCTACGGAACAATAATCGTATGCTTTCATAATACCCGCGAATATTAAACAGGTAATTCATTGTATTTTTTAGAGACATACAGTATTTGCGATAAAGTAGCCCATTTCGTACAGTTATAAGAAGATATATATTTATATATATAAATCAGGCAAATAAGGTTCGTTTGCTGTAAACTACGGTAATTTTTCATGGAAATGTCTGTCAGCGTGGAAAAAGCAAATGTTTATGAGCATTCGGCGAAGAGAAGAAAAAGTTGCCTGGTACAAATATACTGAGAGGAAAACGTCAATCCATTCGTCGAATGTGGTTCAAGTCGAATCGCGCGCTCGGACATTATTCATCGGGCCCATTCAAATTTAATTAGACCGTTCAGACTTATGGATTCACGATCTCATTTCGGCCGTTTCACTTTCGGGTTCGCTAATGTATGAATTGATAGAGCAGTTTGCCGCGGTAACTTAGCTGTAAATTACTGCGAGACTCCGCAAACTCTCAAAGCGTGATTAATAAAGTTACCAAAAGGATTGCGCGGTTTATTTCTAAAATAAAAATTTCTTCGACAAGCATTGTTTCACTCGCGAAATGAATTTTAAAATATTGACATGGCTGGAAAATATTATAATTGACTTTAGATTGGAAATTGGATATAATTTTGCAAAGTGCAAAATGTGACTGTGTCTGATTTAAAATATTTGTTGCGGTGATTGAGCTTGCGGGAATTTGTTGGGAAATGTCAAGGAAGCGCCATCTCGCGCAAAACAAACAATGGAAGCGGTTGTTTTTTTTTTTTTTTTTTTCGGAAGCGGGGGATCGCGATTATCGCGTGGGACAGTTTTAACTGGCACGTTGCTCGCGATAACCGTGAGTCGGCGTAATTAATGCCGGGCCCGATAAAGATCGGACATTCGGCCTTATCTATGCGTTTTCTCGTGTCGGAGGCGACCGTATATAGAGAGATACGTACGAAAACTCGGCGAGGATCGCATGCACGCTCGGCATAAACCCGGCCAAGTGGATGTACGCGCGCCACTGGCGGGATCTATCCCCCGGTTCGGATCGATAAGAACGGCCGGCGGCCTCGTGTGACTCGACTATTCCGAATTATTTCGAATATGTCACGATAGCCCCGTTATAATTTATTGTTACAGATCGTTCGCTCGCTGCCCGTTGACTCGAAACATTCGCCGGCGCGATAAAAGGAGCGGGGCTATTGATAAATAAAATCATTAGCGCATTGTTTGTTGATTTAATTGGCTGTTTGTTTTTCGAGTCAATTATTTTAACGCCGTCGTAGCTTGTGTCCGCGGAAAATTGCACGCCTGCCATTTGATCGCACGATAATAATGTAATTTAGATGTAACTTTCAGAGGCAGACCGTATGACCGGTGAAATTCCATGATAAATTATTGTTTCTCCAATAAATAACAATTTTCCCTTTTTTATCTCCGTCCAGTCTTTCATATCTTGCGAGGTAAAAAAAAAAAAAAAGTTATCTCTCCAGTTGCAAAGCTACGAGTCATAGTTGAGAAATTAACCGAGTAAATAATAATTGCCTTCCAGTCATGTTTTTGATAGTATCCCAAGTAAAAAAATATATGTAATATAGAGCCACAAAATGATGCATTAGTTTCACTACAATTGCAAATAGATTTTTTTTTTTTTTTTTTTCATGTGTTTGCAACGATAAAGCACACAGCTTTGTTATCGTTTTATATTTAATTAAACTTTTTATGTCCTTTTAAGGGTACAAATATAGTCCAGTCCGCATCATATTATTTAATTTCGTTAAAGTATCCTTTAAAATACTTACAGGTATTATTTGTTTATACTATTCACATTAAAACAGGTTCATGAGAAAAAACAAAAAAAAAGCACTTGAATTTACGTGATTCAATTATTATAAATTTGTCAATAATTTCAAAATAACATAATCAAGACTGAATATATCCCAAATAACGTAATTAAAATAAATCTTCCAAAACTGGTGGCAAACTTCTTATTACAAATATAAATTATTTTTGTCCGACAAGTTATCAATACAATTTCAATTAATTATCATAAATAACGGGGCAAATTGAATTTTAAATTGGACCCCAACGTGCCGCTTTTATAAATACGTTTTATACTAAATAAATTAACTCAAAATTGAATCAAGAAAATTAAATAAAAATAAATATAAAGTCGTTTAATTATGTATGAATAAAAATTAAATTAATACTAAATTTAATTATACACCGTGCTATAATATAAATAATAAGAAGGCAGCTAATTTATTTCCCGTCGTTAGATTTCCTTAATACCAATATTTCAAGGATTTAATTAAATAAACCAGGTAGAAAACTGATACCTGGTAATTATATCATTTTTATTGCGAAATGAAAACGGTGAAAGTGTCAGAGGTTACGCGGACTTTGACATCGTTAATAATAACTGGGAATCTTACTATCCTTTTGAAACAATATACCAAGAAAATTACAACACCGCGCCCCCGGTTCTCGTATAATCTCACACGCCATAAAAAAAACTTTTTAATATAGAAATATATTTCCCAAAACGTTGCCCGTCAATGTCGGGGATAAAAATCTAAAAAGTTGTTAAACTTTTCGATACGAAATACAAGCGCGTTACATAATTTCTTTTGTTCTTCTTCCTTCTCTGGCTTATAAACATAAATTTAAGGCCACGAGCGCATTTTTCTTTCCCACGTGTGGAGTGTAAAAAAAAGGAAATTATGATAAAAATGCGACAAGAGTTTCCAAGTGTATTTTCTGAAATTGCTCCGAACAACGCTAATTCCCTTTGCACTACTTAAATTGCAGCAATTGAAGAAAATTGTTCTCGGACGGTACGGGTTTGGAATTCGGCTGGAAATTTCGCGGCAAAAAAAAAAGTGAAACAGAAAATATCTGTCTTCTTACGCAACGCGCCAATGTTCTGCATATTAAACGCAAAATTCCCTATTATTTTCGACGCTGCGCGCTTCCAGAGAAAGTGCCACACTTTTTTCCCCCTTTCCCCTTGCCCCTTCCATTTCCTAATTGGTGCAATAAGCGTGTGTAAACACGATTCGCCATCGAGAGCTAATCTCGCTTTTGATTAAAGGCCACTTCCTCCGCAATTTCGTCGATATTAAAATTGCTCTTTCAACGCGCCGAGTAATTGTCGCATTTAATTGTTTTCCTCGAGTTTTTCTTAGGAAGCAGATTTCCAATTCTCCTTTTCGTTATCGAGAAACAGGGTCTTTTATTGCGGGACGAAAAAAAGGAAGGAAACAGAAAAAAAAAAAAAAATATATAAATAAGAGGCGAGGGAAAATTATCGGGATTCCTGTCTTTCTGTTTATTAAATGTCCATTCACTGTTAAGTTTTTGTATTAAGTAAAGAAAGCACGATTCATTTAAATAATTAGCGCCCGTAAAATGCTCTCGCCTTGGGCCGTGAAATGCAATACAAAATTCATTAAATTGTCCATTCAACGATAGATAGTTTATAATGTAAAATTAACAAGAAGCGATATTTGCCGGGAATTAACGATTCACAAATCCGGGCCATTTTCTAAATTCGGAAATGCAAATTTGCGTTTGAATAAGTAATCACGACGATAAACTCGGCGAGGAGTCCGCTTTGCTCAATATTATTAAACTGTCACGATTTGTTTTCTCCCGCTATATTTTATTATGCATATAACTGTTCGAATAGTTTGCCGCATCGAAATCTCGTACAAACGGCAATAATCGTGAATAATTTTTTGTTCGCAATATTTATTAATTAACGAGCCGAATTAAAGGGTAGAAATAAAGAAAAAAAAAAAAAATAATAAAGAAAGTGTGACAACTTATTTAAACAATTTAAATAATTCACCATGTTTTTATAACAGTTTAGAAAATTTATTATTATATTCGCATTGCAAGACCGTGGCCACCTTTCTTCTCGCGTGCAATTATCTTTCCACTCCCTCATTGTCACTCGCTCTAACGCCCACGTCTCATTAGCGTTGCGTGGTTCGACACGGTTTACGGGCGATGTCGAAGCTCGACGGTTTCGCGTTACTTTCGGCCGTTTCCTCCATTAAGAATGCAGGTAATATGCCCGGGACAGCCGGTTTGGATGATTCCGAGTCCTTGAATGCAGGTAAACTCGCCTGACCGTGGTTACATTGTCACCTTTCCTCGCCCGATTGTTTAATTCAATTACCCAGCAGGTGTTTCTCCCGGCTGAATAATCTTACCGGGACAAAAGGCAACCGAGAATCTCAAATATTTTAAGGACCATTTAACATAAGAGTCCATTTCATTTTGCACCAAATTTTCCACTCACCCCAAATGGATGTTCCAGTTATTCACAAGTTTGTTGATATCCGAATTAAATATCGACTGCAACGTTTGTTTCAGTAAACCATCGCCATTTCTAACTTACAAAAAAAAAAAAAAAAAAACCAAAAAAAGAAAGAAAAAGGAAAAAAAAGGGAAAAAAGTGTAACGAGTATAGGTAACTTAATAGATAGAACGGATAACTTAATTGTATTGAACGTAACGATATTCCCGCAGGATGTGTTTAACAAATCCTGACGAATGGAAATTCGGGCGAGCGACGTTTCGTTAGTTTCGTGCGCGCCACCCTTCGATTAACTAAACGAATTTATTGGAAAAGTTGCGTCAGGTTTAGATGGAAGCAACGCAGGCGAAAATAACGGCAGATGCTTATTCGTTATCTAGTTTGCAGCACTGTCACTTGGTTTGTTTTCGGCGCATTGTTTGCTTTCTCGTATTTTGCGCAATTAGTGTCTCTCTCGTGCAATTTTCAACCGAATCGCGCTTCCAACGTGATTTCATTCAGGAAGCAAAGAGTGCGCTTTGCAATTTTTCTTTTTTTTTTTTTCTTTTTCGTCCTCTTCCAGGTCTTTTTACTCCTTTTTTTTCTTTTTTTTTTCACCCCCAAATGCGTAAACTACGTAACGTGCACCTGCAGTCGAAACATTAGGACTGAACGAGGAGAAAAGGAGAGTGGGATGGCAACGGTGACAGAGAAGTCAATGTACTCAAAAATATATTTCCAACGCGGGGCATTCAATTATTTGCGTCGTCGGTAATTCAAAGTGTCACGTCAATCATTAAGGCCGTTTAAAAATAACAAGATATTCCCGCTCATTGGACATTTAATTTCGCTCCACTGTTTAAACTGACCATGATGAAATAAAGTTTTTGTCCAATTAAAACGATTAAAGCCCCGGCACGGATGTTATAAAATAGCTTTGGAATTTCATCGAATACAAAGTGTTAATGCGACGGTGTTATACAACAGGAGCGATTATTTTGTTTCATTAGAATTCGTCTATGAGAAATTGCGAAATCGTTTAGATCCTGAGATATCAACTTGAATTAAATCGAATTGCAAAAAGTTTAACTCTCCGAATCTAGGTGGTGGATAAACTGGCATGTATAAATTTACAAAAATACTCTACAGCATGGAATTTAAAACTGGCACATTAACGAGTATATTCCATTGAATAAAAGAGGTTTTCTATTCTTACTACAGCTTTTCTATTCTCACAACTTGGGACTTTATCCCAAGTCGACGAAAAAACTAAACAAGAGTAATTAATGGCCGATAGCCTAAATGCAATCAAAAGTGGCACGTATCAACCGAGCGCGAAACTTTTTGGACGCAATAAAAGTCCGCTGGCGGCGACTTCCGCCTTCTTCTCTCCGCGACGCCAAGCTCGCTCGTCCTTTTTGTTCCGCGTTCGCTTCGCTCCGTCCCGTTGTTATCTTTCTTCAAACTGTGCCGCTGAAAATGGCCAAGGACGTCTCGCAACAAAGACCAAGTGTTCGTTAAACGCGCTCATCCGAAATGAGAAACAGTTTCGTTTCGACTGCGACTCGCGAGCTGCGATGTCCAGCTTCCGTTGCTGTTTATCATCGCGAATTGCGCGGCATTTGTCAACGCCGAGCGCCGGAAAATACGGCAGCTGGGTCCAAGATAGCAGAAAACGCGAGAAATTCCCCGGACTCTCCCCCTTTGCCAACTACTTTTAACCCCTACCGCCGTTCCGTTCCGGCAAAATTTCGCCAGGTTTATTTTTACCCCCCCCCCCCGGTCGGCGCTCTGCTTTAACCACTTTAATTGTAATAATGACACTTTTTGCGCGCGTAAAGGGCATTTTTGCAATTCCGCCTCTCGTTTCTTGCATTTCGCTCGTCCCGTACTAACTGGTTTATATTTTATTTACTTCCGCGCGGAAACGAGCGGGGCTCTTTCGCCGAGCAAAGCACCCTTGGCATTCTTCCGAACTAATTAATGCCCGGGATATTTAGTTATAATAAAATGTTAGCTCCAACAGCAACTTTGTCGCGCGTCCGATTCATTTTAAGGCTACGCCTTTAGTTTCTAAAGGGGACACCGGGCTTTTGTTGAATAATTTGGCAAAGTTAACAAGACAAATCAAGTCTCCGTAGGCGCGCGCTCAAACGCCACGGAATAATTCTTATCGATTATTTAATTAATAATTATTAATTGCACAGTCTTTGAACCGGATTAATTAACAACGCGGCGCGGCATCTCCGCCTAACAAGGTTTATTTTTCAAAAATAATTCGACATTCCAGCGAGATATATAGCCGCGTATAATTTAATTTGCTATAGAATAAGTGCATTGAATTATAAACGAGACAAATACTGGCAGAGACAATTTCATACGCGAATTTCATTTGATTAAATGATTTTAATTGCTTTCAATTGAGGTTTATTTAATTTATTTAGCAAATTCATTAATTCATTATGCCCGAAAAAATTGTACAACCAGTTTGCGGTGACGGTGCTTTTTTTGTCCTTTTTTCTTTTTTTTTTTTTTTTTTTTTTCTTTAATTGGCAAGTGGAAAAGCACCAGGCCAAACGGGGTTTGCGATGCATTTGTTAACGGTTTGCGCGAAATTAACAAACTGCGCGATAAGCCAGTGATAAAGGCTTTACTTTTGCGGTCTTGTTTAAAAAGTTTTCTCTTTTTTTTTGGAAATTCGCGAAAAGAAGATAAGTGTATCGTTTGATGAGAATTGCATGTACAATTAACGAGTACTTAATAGTAAGAGAAATATTTGTAGATTGTTTAGAATTATTATGAAATATTTTAATAATAAAACGTTTGTTAGTGTAACACAATAGTTTGGTGAAATTGTGCGTCATATAATATGGTTCATATATAATCCAAACAGTCAGCAACAATTGTCAATTCGTGCGAGAAAAATTTTTTTTTTTATTAATAATGGCGTGTTTGCGGTTGTGGCATTTTTGTGGTATTTTTATACAAATTTTATTACGTAAATTAATCAAACGATAATTATATTATCGTTGTTATTGTTATTTATTTATCTTCTTTTATATATTTGCCTATAGAAGTATATAGGAAATTTTTCGCTTTATAGCTATTAAATAATATTTATAGTTTGAACGTTTAGTTCATAAGTATAATGGAACTCAATGAATAAATTCTTTTAGAAAACTAATTTAGAGTTACTTTAAGCTTATATTTTAAATATGAAATGAAATTAAATATTTTCCGCGTCCTAACTACACGGAGAGAAAAAAATATTAATTTTTAATGAAAAGTTTACTACTTTTGCATTATACTTACAGAACACCATTATATGGAAAACTAGTTCATTAAAATTTGTTAACTTAGTTTATTAAAAATAGTAATTCTATGCAGTTTCATATAATTTAACAATCTGTTCATTAAATTTTAGTAAACTGTTCAATAATTGGTTTATGAACAACATAGGCAATGGGTTAACGACACTGATGTATAGCGACATCCAACGGAAAAAACATAAAATAAAATGTTTGCCAAAAATTAGAATTCAGTTTGTTAAAATTTGTAATCCCTGGTTTCTTAATTTTTAATATTCTTTTCTCTCCGTGTAGGTTTACGATCTAGGCAATTGTAACAAACATGTTTGCGAATTTGAAAACGAGAATTTCAATATTTCAATTTCATTATATTTATGCATTTCATCCTGCAGCCGTTATCAATAATAAAAGCAAAATCTAATAAATTTCATTTATGAACTCGCCCGGTACCATTTCATAATATCGCTTTCAGCGACGAGTGCGTTGCCGTCATTTTTCGCTGAAAATGCATTTTGCTTTACAACAAAATGTTGGTTTAATTCAATTTATTTAACGTAACTTTGTTTGATGGAGGAAATTGTAGTTTCGATCATTCGTCGTGCGTTAATTGAATCCTTTCGCGAATGTTCACCACTGAGAGGGGGAAAAAAAAACGTCGATAATATTATCCGCGGAGTACAACCCTTTAATTACGATAAAGTTTCAATTAAACTTCGCACAGGAGCATAAGATATGGGAATCATGTTTGTATCCGCGGTTAAAAATGGAAAAATGTTTATTTTCGGCAAGGAAATTTTTTTTTTTTTACTAAATAAAACAAAATTTATATCGGTTATATTATATATACACACTATGTTGCTGAATATATTGGATATTTTTAATTTCTGATGATACGGTAAACGATATACTGAAAACGGTAAAACTGTTTAAAATATAAATACTCTGCAAAAGTTATACTGATAAGATGATAAAATGATAAGAAGATAACACTGTAGATGACACGTTAAAAAAACATTGCACTTTACATTGTTTTCATTTTACGTGTTAAAAGTTGGAGATTAATTGCACCGGTGACGTCTACAGATTGAAGAGGCAAGGATCGAAATGAATAATAATAATAATAATAATAAAAAGTTGGGTATTAGGTCTGTGCTGAAGATTCAAATTTACGTTTCAATCATTGCGTACATGGAATATGTTGCGTGCATACTCGTCCGCGTCACGTCAAAACTGTCCATTGCAGAAGCAATCTGCGTTTGAGCTGCAAAGCGGCCAAAACGAGAAGAGAACCGTGCGCGTACATGAATCTATATTATTTCCTTCGACGTGCCAAATATCGACAAATATGGCGAACTGGTTGTCTCTCTTGTCCACGCAGATGATCCGGAGGAAATAAAAACAAAAAAAAGCAAAACAAAACGAGAAAAAATAGGAAAACAAATAAAAGTCCGTGGAACATATAACATGCCGACGCTATGTCAGTTGCAACCGCATCGATCTTCGTCACATTTGTTGATTAGCCGTAAGCGATGCCTATGATTTGTGTCTCTTGATATCATTTGAGTTTCAGGTGCACGGAAATTCAAAATTCAGAGATATTCGCTGCAGAAATTCGTGCAAATTGGAAATTACGTTTATTCGACTAAGAACTTGTCAGATTGCTTTCGTAATTTCATGTCAGAATTTGCATAAAAATTGGTCCGATATCGAACAATGAGAATAGAGTTTGTTTTCCATTTTATGATTGTGCTGAATCTTTTAAGTTGCGTCACATTCAGTATACTGTTAAAAATGTGTACAAACGGTCAGGTTAAATTATTTCAAAGTTCCTATGTGGTTCGAAAGAAAAAAAATGAATAATGATAAATAGTTAAAAGCGATATAAAATAGAATTCTCCATCCTTAATAGAAAATCAATTAAAAATAAGAATATTCAGTTAGTGTACAATAAATTTAAGTTTTTATATTAAAAGGAAATTAATTTTATGATAAATCTTATCTCAGACTAATTAGATTTTTATCCATTATAAGAATGTCTATTTGTAAATATATAATACGCTTAGTTCAGCTGCCATCGTCGCAGTATTGTTTCGGCCCGTGTTCAGTGACAGAATTGTTTCGGCCCGTGTTCAGATACAGAAATTTGTATCATATGTTGACCATTCTTAAGCTGAAACTATTTTTATTCTTTTCTTGAAAAAAATCCGTTTAATATAAATGGAATTATTATTTAGGTAAATATATGCTTTATAAGAATTATTTATTCTTATTATAAATAGGATATCATTGAAAAAGTGAATAATTCTGCTAAAAATTCTTCTTATGCTAATTGCTTTTACTATTTAAATAGTAAAATACTTCACTTTTCGGACATGTCCCTATATTAATATAAATGGTTTTAAATTCTATCACTATTTTTCTTCTCAGTGTGTGCCAGACCATAAGAAGCTTATGAAGCCCTCATTTGCTTCCACTTTATTTCATTATTTGACAACATCGCGTCCGGATGATATACCCGGCACGTTAGTCGCATCCATGTAAGCATATGACGCAATACGTGACACACGGTTAATTTAACAAGGCCAATTTGTAGCTGTCTGAGCGGTTATTGATCGTTTTTTAGGGGTTGTTTGCAAGTAATTGACCGTACGTTATAATTTCATACGGAGGCTTGCATAGTTGGCCTTAATATAATAATTGCAACGCCCTGTTAGTACACGCCGTCTCTTGAGGATTTCAAGCTCCTAGAATATATCAAGTTCGTCTATAGCCTCTCACTCTACGGCCGTGACTCTTTCCCGACGTGGCCTTACTCGCAGCACGCTCCTGGGAGGCATAAATCAAAGTCCTCGGAGACCCCGGGTCCGTCGGGCTCTCGAGGGCTCCAGCAGAAGCTCGGGATTTCAAATTCAGCTAATCCTTTTCCGAGCTCTAATTACATTGTCGATTCACGAACGTATCGGCTCTTCTCTTATTCATACGCTCTTTTACAAACATTGAAAACACCCTTCTACTCTCTTTTCAAAGCGCCCCCGAATGCATCCTAGACGTTAAAGAAGTGGCCGCTTTTATGTCTCGCATACAAATTCGTCATTTGTATGATAATATCGGACCGGTTCGGTTTGAGATATTGCAATGTACTTTTGATCAAAATTTTCGCCTACACTCGAAGAAACGCGATCCCCGAACGATGAAATTTCGATCCGCGCGCGGCGGATGAATAATTGGATTTTACTTTTCCGAGCCGCATCGTCTGGCGCGAGTTTCAACATCGCGTCCGCCGTGCACGGACTCGTGGAAATGATGTAGAACAGAAGAATTATTTGTTTTTATCAGCGTGACCGTGTGTGAGCACTTATGGGCTGCACCACGTGGCAACGCAGTTTTTAATTCAGTACCTTTATGAATAGTGGATTCATAGAGTTTTATCACGGTATTTGTAATTTCATGTTGCATTATGTAATAATCAAATGGGAATTATCAGGATTGTATAAATGCTTATTTGTTGAGTTAATCTTGATGCAAGTGCAACTTCTTTTTGAGTTTGCCACGAATCTTCATTCAATCATTGGACCTTCGTTTAAATATCCCAAGTTTTCGGCCTTCCTTTCTTTATCCTTTGTCTTCGAAGTCACATTCACTCGTGACAACTTTTCTCATTCGAGGAAATCTAATATTTTAAGGTTATATTTTCGAGAATTGTCCAACCTTACGATTTGATTTTTACATTACACAATTTTAATCATTAAATAATTTAAAAGATTAAAGAGTTATTGTTTAACAATGTCCTAAATCAATAGCACTTGGTTTTACTAAATGTGATGCATTTTGCACACATCCATGTACGTGCATTGTGTGGTAAGGCGCCGGAGATTCCAATTTTCTTTACATTCAATGGAAAAGGCACTTTTATTTTGAGCATCTTCTCGCCAATCTAATGGTGTTGCATATAAAATTGCCAATTTAATGTTACACTTTCTCGGGTATTTTAGACCCCATTGTGACTTTAAAGGGTTACCTTGAAAATCTCGCGCATATATATTAGTAACTCAACACGCGCACATCCGACAACATTCTTAGCTCGCATGGCAAAATGCATAACTATACGGCGGTTAATGCGATGGGACACTAATTACCCCCAACCATACATTTATTCGTCATATCCCAAAGGGCAATAATCATTGGAAATGGTTTTTGTAGTGGGAACAAATGATAGCGTAAATCGAGCAATTTGTTGATCGCTATTCCTGCGTTTTTGCCGTGTACAAAGCGAAGAAGACGCGGGCAAGCCGGTTTCCCCCGATCGCATAGATTACTCGTGCACGCACCGAGAATCTCTTCGGAGTCTCCTAACCACGCTTTAAGACGGCATTGTAGCGCGTTGGTATGGAACTAATGAACTCGCGGCGGGTTTTTCACGGACAAAGTTATTACGCTTCTCCCCCCCGTACGTAAGGCCGTCCTTGTCTCGGTGCTTCTCTCTTCCGTTTCCTGCGAGCGGCTTCTTCTTTTTCAATTTCTGTTCTGGCATTAGGTCCAAATAAGTTGGAATCTAGTTTTACGATTGCCGAGTTCATTTCGTGCCACCGAGGCTTCAATGGAGATTGTTTACGCGAACGAGTCCCCGTAAATCAACCGAAATGTTGACACTTTGTTCCACTTCTTTCGCCCGAGTTAAGACGTCTTTTTTTCCCCCTCTCTCTCCTCTTCGACGCAAAGTAAACCGGGTTTTGTTGGCGCGGCAAAAAGCAAGAATATTCAGTTACAAATTTAAGTACATTAAGTTGAAAAACTTTAATACACGGTGGAAAGCATCGCTCGCCTCTAGCCGCCTCAATTATTTTTAATTGTATTTCTGAAATATTCATAAGACAATGATGAATTCTTAAGAGTGGCATTTATTGAATATTGATTTCAATCGCATTTTATCGTTCGAAATTGTATTTTGATACTTCCAAGATATTACGCGCGTTTTGATTTCGTTTATTCTTTGAACGTCTACTAAATGCTACAAAAAGGGATGCCAAAGGGAAGTGGAATTCGCTAAATGCCTATTTCTATCCTATTCTATTGTACTGAATAGTATTTTGAATCGCTCGAACATTTCGCGAATTTTGATTGCAACAAAATTTCAAACCATTTTAATCAACGTGCATCGGATATGTTTTACACATTAAGGTGAAATGTCACTGGATGGCCCATCCAAGAGATAGCTTTCTGAGAAGAGTTGCAATATGTAAAAACTAATTTAAAAAAAATCTAAATACATTTAACTTTTGACGTACATTGCGTTTTTCTTTTTAATTAATTTTTATTTTATAATATATTTAATGATATGTATTATCAAAAAGGCTATGTTGATTCTGAGTTTACTAGCCCAATGACACTTCACCTTAATCAATATAGCAAATATAACGTCATTTATAATTTGCCCGAACAGAAAACTTTAATTAGAAAACAAGATGGGTAAACAAACAGGCATTTATATAATCTGCAATTAGAGCGAAATTTGGTACGAAAACAAGGATTCGTCATTACGTTGCAACGAACCGTCCAAATTTAATCGTTGCAATTTGATCGGGCTGTTCGAGCCGGCCTACGGGGAAATATTTGTTTTGCCATTTTCAATTTGCGCTATTAATTGACGAAATGAAGTAGCAGCGAAACGAAAATGTCTTGTTGCGGAGGAGCGAACGCAATCGTTAAACCACAATGGCATCGTCGGGATATACTTGTTTGCCTTGATCTGGATCAGGAGGATTTTGCATCTTGGCCGGCAGATAATCCCGAGCAAACTGTCTGCGGGTAACATCTTATATAGCTCCGAGTCGCTATCTGTCCGTCCGAACGCCGCGCCAGCTGCTACCGACACGTACCCGAGGCCGCGGTCAGGCCACTCGTCCGCCATGAAAACCCGACCGATCACTTCTAAATTCCGTCACTGCGAAAGTTCCGCATTAATCCTGAACAAAGCCCCTTTGCTCGCTCGTCAATAAACTCCACGCGATCCTACTGTAGCTGCAGCGTCCGATTAACGAACCCGATTCGTTTCGATCGGTCGTTTATTTTTCTATTAATTACACACCTTTTTGTGCCCGATAATCGAAAGGAAATAACAATAATAAAATGCGATAAAATTGATGAAATTAAAACAAAACAATCGTGACGAGCGTTTGAAAAAGCGATATAGCTTGTAAGCAGTTTTATCGGTCGCGTTTAAAAAAAAATATATTACCTTTACAAATGGGTTCCGTTTGACGACTGTCGTTTGACAAAAGATGGCGACATCGTTAAGTTACGATTATTGTAACGAACAATTGAGTACGAGTCTCGAGGGGAGCTTAAAATATTATATCATTAAAATAAATTACAAGTATTTTATTGGTAACATTACAACTCTTATTCTTTTTAATTCGCAAAAAATATTTCCAACGGTGTGTCACGGCGGTAACCTTTGGCGGAAATTCCCCATGATTTTCCGATTAGAACCATTTTGTTCGAGTCAAAACCCCCCCCAGGTTAAAATAAAATAATAAACAGAGTTTACATCGTTACATAAAAGTTCAGTGAACCTTGCCATAAAAATGGCAAACTGCACCAAACAATAACTCTAACAATCCTCATTATTTCTTCTCCCTGTGCACCGAAGGACAAGGACAGAACAATGACATGGGGAGTTTCGGACTCGTTGGACCGAGCAGTCCCCCGAGCTCCAAATTCACGGTCCACTCAGCAAAATGATGATTCGATCGGCTCGCTCTCCTAATCGCGTCCCGGACCAAATTATTATTCAACTTTTCGTAATCAATAAAAGGCCAATGAATGGCTCCACTCGAGGCGAACCAAAGGGAACTGTAATTAATGGGGAATAGATCACCCGATTGATCCACGCTCTGTTGATGAGTCAATCATTAATTATTCGCTGATGATTCATAGTTGAATTGAATTCAAAGTAGCGCCAAAAGGAAGATATTAATTACACTGTCATACCGCGTGTTTTCCACGATCAGGCTCGAAATTTATTGTTTGTTTAACGGAAGTGTCAATCGACGATAATACGTAACGAAATTCGAACACATTTTCGACATGCCCGGGGATCGGCTGGATAAATTTAGTTCCATATTTATCGCATTTACAAACAGAAATAATTTACGAGAAGTGGCTGCGCGTGCAAATAAACAATTTATTAGTAATCGATGGAATTTCGTTTATAATATTTGACGTAGAACGGCGAGTGGAATGATTTTTATTTCAATCTCTTTGTAATAAATACTTTTAGATACGAATTTTGGAAAGGTTAGATTACTGAAGGGCAATTTCCTAATTCTGTACTTATTTCTGGAAATAATTGTCGCGAAATTGTGTATGAAAATTTATGTAAAAATCGATAGGACCAATTATACATTTTAATATTCACAATAAACTTTTTTTATTCCTTATTTTGTTGAATAAGAAATAAAACAAAAAGTTTATCCTATTATTTATCGGTATATAAAAATGATTGAAATTAGGGGAAAGGGACTGCCTTTATCTTCAGTAGAAGTGAAGGTTCGATAAATAAAATGTTTGTCGTTGGGTGCTTCGGTAGCATCAAAATCGAAACAACCCCAATAATCTCCGACAAGACAATTGGTTCCGACGATCGAGCAAAAAAGTTACCAATTAACTGCCAATCAGACGGAACAGCGCGCGAAATTGCGTCTCGCTTCCTTTGCGTCTCGCTCGCTCCCCATCTTGGAGTTTATAAAGAAAATTCCGCGCGGTAGGGTCTAATATCATATTAATAAAGTTTATCGAAACTTCAGCGCGGACGAAATAAGTTAGAAAAGGGCGGAACTTTTATGAAAAGAGTTAGCTGAGTTGTCGGACAAGTTTTTCCGATCCGAGTCACCGAACACCGTGGGACGTCGCGCTGCATTTGGGTCAAGTTTGGAGGACAGGTCTCGCGCGCGATAATGCGTTCCGCGAGGACGTGAGTTATATGAGAAGGAGACGAGCGAACGGAAGGAAATGGAAGAACGGCAGAGGCCAAGTGGACGTCTCCCGGTGCGTTTTCTTCTTCTTCTTTTTTTTGTCGCCAGTCAATGACTCGGAACATGGATACGTATCCCGAAAGAAGATCCTGCTTGTTATAGAAAGGGTTGAGTTTTATCTCTGAATAATGCTGGGAATCGTTAAAATGATGGGAGAAGAGAAGGAGGGATTAAGTTCAGTTTTTTCATTATAATAAGTTGTGGAAATATTTCTTCAATTAACAAAAATTTATTAAATTTATTCATCCTTTAACTAATTGATACAAATTTCTATTTAAAATTGATTTTTTGGAATGAAAAGTTGTGCAAATATGTATTTATATACGAAAAAAAAGTTTAAATTAATTCTATTTGTTTTATGATTATTGTTCATAAAATAGAATTTTGAAGGGAGAATACTCGTAACAAACCATTTGCACTTCATTTAATTTTTTGCATTATTTACTTCTCCTTAATTCGCGTGATACAAAAATAAAGTAAAGTTTGACAATTTGCATAAATATGCTGTTACATATATATTATGTATTATAAGCACATGTCCGTTAAATTTAATCTTTTGTACCGCAAGAAAGGAGCAGCTTGTTTGCAAAAGAAATAATTTACTAATAATAATCATGTAACTTGAATCTATCCGTATATGTTTTCCACGAAGTTATCATTAAAGCTTATTTAAATTAACGTGAATTTTATATTATTTGTCAACGTGGAAGTTGCATTGAATATGATTGCTCATAATGCGATGCTTCTTGATATAATTTTACTTATTCGTACGAAATTGTATGCTGTTTCATTTAATTGTATGAAATTATATAAAATGATACAAAAATAAGTCAACGTGTATCGTGGTATTACCGATTGAAGGGGAATCATAATTACTTGTAATCTCGTCGTTCTCGTAAAATTACAAAATTACAATGATAAAATTCCATTACCATTTTTATGGGATAAGTAATTTTCG
This sequence comes from Leptoteleia sp. ZL-2020, assembly GCA_022817305.1. Classification (NCBI taxonomy): domain Eukaryota; kingdom Metazoa; phylum Arthropoda; class Insecta; order Hymenoptera; family Scelionidae; genus Leptoteleia; species Leptoteleia sp. ZL-2020. The sequence goes on along the minus strand of JABFPN010001394.1, from coordinate 9,994 downwards.
TATCATTTTCTATTTTTCTTTGGCAATTTTTGTTATTTTCCACTTAATTAGCACGTAGCCTTTTAATATAAAAGTGTGACGCTTATTATGTTCACAGTCGGTCTAATTCTATACATATTTTTTTTTAATAGATTGTGGTAGCAACAACGCGGGTCACCTTACGCCATTAATTTTACATATTAGTTGTTATTATTATGTTACAGTCTAGTAAACAAACCCATGTAGAAAAAAACGATCGGGCCAAGCATGGCCCAAGCTTGGTGCCGTCGATCGGCATGAAACACCAAATGTGCATGGGCCGTCATCGGCTATCCATCGGGTCATTGACGTGCCGATCATCGGCCGATCATCTTTAGCCGATGACAGCCCATGCTCATTTGGTGTTTCATGCCGATCGATAGCCGATCGACGGCAAACGACATCTTTTTCTACATGGGAAGTTTTTATATCGGTTTTAAGTCTATAATTCATAAATTGAAGCAGATACGACAGATAATATTAATATTTTATATATTATTTCAGATGCATGATACATTTTTAATAAAAAAATAATGCTTTCTAAAAAGAACAATTTCTTTTAAAAAATTGATTGTTTTAAGTATAAATACAGCATTTTAAACGAGTACCTTTACTTACAAAACCATTTTATTTATTCAAAGATCGACATGTATCTAAAAACAACTGAGACATATTTGATAGAAAATCAACTTTAACCGAATTATTTTTTGTTATAGGGATTGGTAGGCAATACTGGGCCACACTTTGGCCAATTGTCCAGCCGACGGTTGGAGCACACGATTGGACCACATGATAGTTAGCAGCCGACTGTTGCCAGCCGACAGTTGCCAGCCGACAGTAAGCCAACGGTTGCCAATCTTGAGCCAGCGTTCTTTTACATTAAATTGAATTTACTTAAACCTATGCAAAAATTGAAATGCATAAACAATTAAATATAATTTAATAAAATTATATTTTAAGATAATTTAAATGGTAAATTGAAACATAATAATCGATTGGTATCGATTCGCGAAGAAAAATATTGTTCCGAATGAGTATGATGGTTTAATGAGGGATTGCTTGACACGCGATACACTTAAGCGGCGGTGGCAGTTGCTCCCGGAGCGCGCTCCGGAGACGCGACAAAGGGAACAATGGTTCCGCGGGCGAACGCCACGCACGATTGTCGCTCATCCGGATGAGATATCATTTGACGGGGCGCAATTATATCTCTGATGCGCGCGGACGTGCATCAGGTACGACTGCAGCGTTATCCATTTACGAGCTCCTTGCTGCATCACAAACGATACGAGCGCACGTCCAAAGTAATAGGAGACGCTGAAATTTTACCGCTGAAATATCGTTGGCAACGCTCGCCGGGACATAATATAAAATATACCGGCGAACCGCGATACTTTTCATTTAAACTTTGAAAGATGAGAGCGCGGCGCGCCCAAGTAATGCACTTTTGCTGCTCTCTTTAAGCGACCCTTATTATCCCGAAAAACAGAATGAATGCGCGATTCGCGCATCCGCCAAATTCTCTTATTTTTGTTTTTCATCCTCACTTTAATCCGTTTTATTTTCTTTCATTTATCACGACTTAATTTGCGTGCTTAATTTTAAATTTATGGAAATAAATTTACAAGCTTTAACGAACGCTTTTGCGGTTGCACACTCTTATACATCTGGAGATATTTATTAATAGTTGTTAATATGTTTTATAATTTGATAATTAAAATGTTACTCGAGGATGTGTATTGATGTACGGTACTCATTATAATGTTTTTAAGGAATAGAACCATATATCATAATATAAGTAGAATCTCATATTAATAAATTTGTTATTAAGGGAGTTCGGTGTCTTGGTTTGAATATTTTATAAAATACTATATTATTTTCTCATAATATTAAATTAAAATAATATATAAATTGTCAGTGTTAATTGCACGATCGAATTAAATATCATCTTTTCAACTATTGCTTACGTAATCGGAAATAATTAAGTTAGACTTTGGATCGTATAATAAATTTAATTAATAACAAATTATTAAATTTAATGTAATTAACTGACGGCGTTTGGTGAAATGAATTTTACGTTTAAAATTGACATTATAAAGTTGGTTCAACTGTTACAAATCAACTTCGTTGCGTTAATAGTAAAATGCCTTGAATACAATTTACTTTAAAATATTAATTCTCAATGTCCAATTAGCAACATCCGTTTGGTAAATAGAAAACTTTCGCATGAAAATGCAAATTCTGCAAAATGTCTTACACACAAGCAGAGTGTATACTTTCATTTCAAGTCAAAAAATATTATTATTAATGGAATAAACGGAAAACGAATAAGAACAAATGTATTTGAAGGAAAAAGAAGAAAAAGTATTTTTCTCTCACTGACAAAAGTTCATATGAAAATTTTACCATTTTAACAGGAATTCAGTTATATCAGCTAACATTTAAAAATTATATTTAGGAAATAATTTTTTTCTTTTTTTTAGAAATAAAATTGATCTGTGAAAATAAAAAAAATTAATTGTAATTTTACAAACATAATAAGTATATTCTAGTTTTACACATAAATATACTTCTATTAGGTTTAAAAGCAGTAAGTTGTTTTTTTTTTGAAGGAAAATTTTTATGCCTTATTTCTCTCAGTGCTTTAACCGAGAAAGAGCTATAAAATTTAACGAATTTTTTCACCTAGATGTAGTCATCAATTTTTCATCGTTACAATTTACAAAACGTATATTTGACGCTGAAATTGTTCTTCCGCAATTTTGAATCTCTTACAGCTCAGATATTTTCTTACATCTCACATATTTACGTCAAATATTAGATTATCAAATTTTTTGTACGTAAAAAAAACATATCCGAGAGAAGGCACGATTTCGTCCTTTAAATTCTTTTCGTCAATTTTCATCAAGTATAAAAAGAAATAAACGGAAATTCACCGGAAAATAAAAGAAAATTATAAAACGCGCGATAAAAATGAAACTTTAGCGATATAATTTATTATTTAACATTCCTGCTTAAAGGGAGCTCGCGATTGACTGAGCTTTTATCGAAATGAACGTGTGCGCGCGCTCGCATTGTCGCCGGCAACGGCAGCTGCGGCGAATTTCGATATTGCTCGCGGAGCGACTATAAAATGCGACGAACGCTCGCAAAAGGCCCGCGTCTCGCTTTACGACGAGTGATAATAAACGCGGCCCGTCGCCGCGCGTAAAATGTTAATGCCGTCTGTAAAGCGTGCGCGCGGGCCTTTAATTAAACATACAATCGATGATTTATGCCGCGCGCTCTCCTCGCCGACCAAGATCCGGCCGCGGCTCCCGATTTTCAGCCCCGCAATAAATATCGCGCGCATCCGACCCAGTTTGCCGGATTTCGTGTTTACGATTACGGCGACGCGCGCGTTAGCACAATTCGATCCGAATTTCGCCGCAAAATCACCAAACACTGGGATCTGTTCCGCGATTTTACGGCGATGATAAATCCTCGGCCGCGCGGGCGACAAAAGGATCCGCCGCTTTCGCAATGTTTCAACAAAAAATCTGCCCGTTTCAACTTTTAGGCATTTACGTTTAATGCTTTATTTCTCCCACAGCGCGGTGTTCCTTTTGTTTCGGAAGCCATTTATTTTGTTCATTATATATTTTTTTAACTGACCCATTATACTCGTTTAATATTTTTCAACATTTTCTCCCCATATTTTACCGTGTGTTTGTAATTTTCACGTAACCCGGTTTTTCAGAATTACATTTCCCCCGAGTTCATTTCATTCTTAAAATACTTTATATTATTTATTTTAATCTTAAAGATAAACACAAATAATTCTCGTTCTTTTTTTCCCCCGCCATTCCACTCTCGGTATCCTTGATGCCACTATTGATTATTTTATTGTTTTTTATTATGATTTATTGTACACTGTAGTTTATTCAATTATTGTGTATTAAATTAATCAGTATCTTCATTAATTAATAACGTTGCAGTGTCATTTAAATTTCCTCATTTAATACTCCTTTTCGAATATAATAACTCGAAAGCGCGGATTGAATATTGTTTTTCCTTAATCCTTATTTAATTATCATTGGCTGATAATTTTTGCAAGCTTATTTTAATTTGCTCACATTCATCATACAATTGTCGTAATTGAAATTGGAAAGTCCAATTAAATAATGGTGCTTCATCAGTCATTTGATTAAATGTTAATCTATTTTCTTTATTATATGATAATAAATATTTCATTAATCTTCAAGCAATATTCGCATCGAAATGTCCATTTATATCAATTATCTCTGTTTAATGTGAAAGCATATATGCACACTGAAAAAAAATACAGTAAAAATTACTCTGCTGGAACTTTAAAAGGAAGTCATTTGTATAATATAGGAAAAATTACTGCGCCAGTAGAAGTTTTGGTAAAAATTACCAAATTATTTGAAAACATGGTAATTTTTACTGTACTGGAACGGTTTTTTTTTCCTATATTTTATATATGGCTTCTCATTAAAGTGCTAGCAAATTTTAGTAATATTTAAAGTATAGTTTTATGGTTATCATTATAATTAGCTACTCAGATCTGGTAACGTTTAACTACTTTTTACTCTTAGTGTAAAAATGACAGAAATTTAATCTTGAGATGATGTTTTCTTGCAATTTGAAGAGTTTCGGAACCATTTTAATTGACATTGGAGACATTCCGATGAGAGTCGCGGACTTTCAGTAACACGATTATCACGAATTGTTCGCAACAATAACGAAGTTGTTGCTTAAGTCAGTGGACTCGCGATCCCGCATATTATTTCAAAAGATATGTCTGGTATCGAATTTCTTGCCGGTTCGTCCTCACCCCTAGTCAAAGAAAAATGATAGACCTCTCCAATAATTGCAACTTGCAATCGCATTTCTGAATGGAAACTAGTTATTCGTACAATGTAAAAAATTTGGTGTTAAAATATGAAAATCTACACCATATTAACTTTAGCAGTTTTAAATCAACAAAGACGAGTTCTTTATATTTAAATAGAAAAACATAAGACAATAATAGTAAAAAATAATTTATTTTCTGACCGTATAATATAAAAATGGACTAGTTCTAACTATGTGGACTTGTTTCAAATGATCTAAATGAGTTATTATAAAACATATTAGAAGACCAACATGAACACGTGACCAAATAGAAAAATAAGCAAATTAATATAATATAAATGTTTTTGTTTGAAAACAACTTCGTACCTGTTCGAACTGGTTGTGAATTGATCTAAGAATAGTTGATGAGAAAGTGTGGGAGGCAAAAGAGCTGCAACTTCATCAGCATAATATCGGGGTTCTCAAAACATTTCTATCGTTGATCAAACATTCATAATTTTCATCGTCGAAATAAAAACAGCCCGGGCAACTTTTGTTGCGAAACTTATAATAAGTATCGCGTGGCCCGTTCATTTCCAATTCGTTTCGTCGAATGAAATTTCTCGTACGTAAACAACTCAATTTTAATGCCGCGCTTTATATAACCGATCGCTCGTGCCTTTGCATGATTTATCGCGTCGGCTTTTACATTCAGTTGACTTTTTACATTTCCGCGTCGGGTCAATACAAAAAATGAATAATTTCGGCCGCGTTTTCCATTTCAAATTCAAACCATAATCGTATTCATTAAACCGAGCCAAACTATTTTGTGCTAGTCGGGACGAAACGAAACCGAGAAAAATTGAATATTCGCGATACTCCTGACGTGGCGCGAAATTATACGAAAGAATTTCGGCGTGCCATCCGGATCGGCACGGAATTAAAACGTTTAGTTCTTCAATTTTTCTTCCTGAGCCGCGATCAAAACGTTGCGGCGAGTTTGTCGAATTATTTCTAAAAAAAGAGCCGCGCGCGTATGCAAAATGAATAATTTATCGACGACGAACGTTAAATTTCCCCGCAATTAATTAAATCCGATACATGTCACGCATGAATGATTTAGTCAACTCGAATAATTTTCAGTTGTAAATAGATTTTCGGTCGAACGATCTAATTATTCTTTCATCGAGCAACAAACCGCAATATTTTTGAGAGCTCAAAAATAATTATTTGGATTGCGCGCGGACCTGTTTAAGCATTGTGCTTCCTCGAACGTGTTAATGCATTAAAGCGCATTCGTATTGATAATGAATTTCCGATTTATAATCATCGTTCGCTGGGATAAAAATATTAATTACGCGAAATAAAGGTACGACGATTCGCTCGATGGCGCGAGACAGCTGGAAGCGCATCGTTCCCCACTGCTATGATAACGACTTATAGAAGTATTTCGCGGTATCAATCCGTGATAAAATTGTATTTTAATTCATGTTTACTAAAAAAAAAAATACGCATTAATTATTTGTTTATATGCAAACAGTGCTTTGATGTGCCCCTATTCATAAAGTTACACTTATACAAGAATTATTTTTTATTTAAATTTAAGTTTTTTATCAGTAATGTATTTTAGCAGTATTATTAACAAATATATTCTACTTTATCATACGTCGATAAACATTAAGGCCCTTAAAGTTATAGAATGATATTTTTTCTTACATTTCCAATATTTGTTTCAATCGTGAAGCCTTTTCTAACGTTTAACTTCCTTAATTAATCGAACCCGATATCGCAAAGCTGAAAGTTCCCGATTCATGAAAAATCGCGATTAATTTCTTTGAAAACGACGCGGTCTCTTAAACCCTGACAAATCGTCGTTTGCACTTGACGCGTCTCGAAAAAAGGAGCATTTTATTAGCGCGGATCAAGCGATCGAGATAAAATACAGAACTACCAATCAAAGGACTTCGGAAGTATTACCGGGCGAAGTTCTGAAAGTGTCCCTTTCAGCTGCGCCTTGCGCCAGTAGCGTAACGCGCTAGAAGCGTTCTTTTTTATTCCCGTATCAGGCCGGCGATTTGAAATAACCGCTCTTTTCATTCACACTTCTTTTACTTAGCACCTACGGATCTTCAGTTAAAGTAACGCAAACAGAAAAAAAAGTGGGATAAAAGAAAAGCGAGGAAGAAAGAGGAACGGGAGGAAGTCAAAGAAAGAAAAGGAAAATTGAACGAGAATTTCGAACGACTTTTTAACAAAACGAGCGACAGTTTCTTAAGGACAAAAAGGTCAATGTAAAATAAAATGCAAACGTGTGCAATTTTATAGCGCACCTTGCTTTATTTTGATTCAATCGCAAATAAAGTCGCCGTCAAATTGTATGTATTTAATTTTTTTTGTTTGCCTCAAATTAATTGCTTCGGCGAAACGATGCTTCCCTGATATTTAATGTCGAATGTAAAAAGCGATCGCAGTAATAACGAAGGAAGGACATTAAACCAATCGTGTAATGAATTCCTTTATCGGGAAACAACGTTAAACATTTCTTTTCATTATTCTATCGGTCTATTCCCCTTGGTTCCATAAATTTTCCCTCGAAATAAATTGCCTTTAATAAATTAAATTCTCGCGCCTTTTTTACGGGTTCTTATGTCGAGGCAATTCGCTGTCATTTTTTTGAAATAAAAATGGGAATGAGTTAAAAAGACGAGGAGGGGAAAAGGAAACGAATTTCAATGACATAATGAATGTTGTCAAAATTCAAATTTCGAATTAACCCGCTATTGATCGACCGTAAAAGTTGCCCGGGGTCCAGTGGAGTTATATCTGTGCGTAGAATGCGATAAACAAAAAGTGTCTTTTAAGGATTACGCGCATTTATTGTTATCGACTGACGGTAACAATTAAGGGCGTCAGGAAAATTTAAGGGCAGACTTATGCGAACTGTTTAATTAATTGATATTGGAAATTGAAGGCGTGCCTCTGGAATGTGTCAGTATCGCCGATCGCGTTTCCGCATGTTCGTTTGTGTGTCCGTCAAACAACGCCAGTGTGAACTTGATTTCCGTTTGAATCAAATTACTTTTTTATGCGTAGGAAAATTGCTCAATCTCTGCTGACAATGTCAAGACCGGCGGCAACTGAAATGCGATTCTAATTGTCGATAATTGCGCCGCTATTTCGATTATGACGTAATTCAATTAATCATCTGACGTTTCGTTTTTCGTTTGTTTCGGAATAAACAGTTTTTCATTTGGACTATAATTCGGCAATAATTGAACGTTCGATTGAACGTCGAGTATTGCAACGTGCCAGCTGCATTGTGAACCTAAAATTAGATCAAATTCTGTCGTGAACGTCGAGTCAACCCTTTTCATTCCTTTAAACGAATCCTCGTTATTTAATTACTTATTTCTATTTTAAAACGCGCGTTTGTATTAATTAAAGAACTTTTCAGTAGTATATTAGATCATCATTACACATAAGGTGTAATGATTTAATTATTTCATGCATCTTCTAAAGATTCGATCGGACCTTAAGAGATTATTTCACTCTTATATTATTTAAACATTTAAAACACAATTTTTCGAACGAAAATATAATTTCATCAACGGTTATATACGCAGGGTACCGACCATTATTCAATAGCCTTTATTTTATACATCAAATTCACTTAACGCCTGTCTCCCTTATCATCAGTCGGTAACATTAAGGCAACCCTGCGTCTCTCGATGATTTTTAGGCACCAAATTTCACCAAACCGAAACTGTTACGACTATTCAATTATTAAACGTTATTGTTTCGAGGATGTGATATAGTTTCTGACATGGATTTAAATTTTTGAATAATTAAGGCCCGGATAAAACGTCGATGGCTCGATGTTTGGAGAATGCTCACGGCATATAATTAGGCTTGAATTTAATCCCCAAAGTGAAGGCACACATTGTTCGAGAAAGGGCAGAAGCTACGGAGCACACCCCGAATGCGTTATTTTCGTGGCGCGATTGGCGCGCACACAAAGACACGACGAACCGAACCGGGGGTTTCGGCGACCTAGCCTAATTACAGGACGAAAGCGAGTGCCTTCGACCCGCACCTGCGCCACTCGTTTAGTTTCATTTCGTTGTCCCCCGTAATGGATACGACCCGCCAAAAGACAACAAAAGACGACTAACGCGACCTTTCGACACCTTGTGTTCTCGGTATTAAATAAATAAATTGGATCTTGAGAAGGGGATTAGTTAATAAGTCCCGGGCTCCCCCTTTTTCTTCCGCGAGAAGAAATCTTTTAGATGACGAACAATGTCAAAAGAATCTCATTTAATTTCTCGCAAAAAGTATAAAGTCAAAATAATTGGTAAAGAGAGATTCCACTCGAAATTCATTTATGGCGCAGAAAGTATATTGCATTAATTTCAGCATCGATATTAAAGCGGAAAAGAGGAATGTGGCGCGCATGAATTGAAACATTCATCATTTTATATAGGAAGAAAGGATACAAAATTGTGAGAATTTTTTGTAAATATTTGATTCTAATTTTGGATCCGTTAACTGCGTTGCAATATTGTAATTGCACTGGCATTGTTATAATTATTTTCCTCCGTTCAACTTCATTGTGGAAAAATTAACTCTCTCGCAATTTGAATTCTTTTCAATTAATTAATCCCTTTAATATTTCCTTGCCAAAAAAAGTCAGTCATTATTAATGCATTACCTTTTTCGTCCCCACTCGTTATCTCGTTGAATTTTGTTAAATAAAAACCCTGACACAAAGGTAAGAAAAAAAAAAGGAGAGGAAAGAAGGAAAAGACAAGGAGGAAAGGAAGATGTATAAAAAAATAAAAAAAAAAATTATAAAAAAAAAATTCTCAAATAAATCGCCTTAAGAGCTCTCCGAGCGAAATGAAATATTATTTAGCGATTCCGAGATTCGCTCTTTCGCGAGTGTTTTAAACGAGCCGAGGCTCATGAAGTCGTTCAGGTTCGCTTAATTCTTCTCCGGCGTTGGCCTCGCGCGCGAAATCGGCCGGGATTGCGAGGCGATGCACCGACGCTGCCGCTCAATCTTTCCGGAGCTTCTCTCTTGTCGCTGAACTACGTAATTTAGCGCTATTACTTTGGCGCGCCTCTCTCGCCCCCCCCC
>JABFPN010001393.1:0-29792 GCA_022817305.1 Leptoteleia sp. ZL-2020 | reverse complement strand
AAAAAACATATATGTTCATATATGGATCATATAGGGTAAAGAAAAAATTTTTTTTCGTAATCCATATATGAACATATATGTTTTTCTTAATCCATATATGACCATATATGTTTGATTTTTACTAGGGTACCTCATTTAAAAACAATATAATTTATAATATATGGTTTCAGTTTTATCATGTTAATCTCAATTTGAAAGTTAACATACTCTAGAAATATTATTTTAATATCATTTTAATATTGTAGGAATGTTAATAGAATATTATATAATATTAAATAATATTATGCGCTGATAGGGCTGTTATTTCAACTAAAAGCAAATGAAATCAAATACTTGGAAAAATTAATAACCAAACATTGAAAGCTCAATTAATATACTTATGTAAAAGATATAATTTAAAAATTAAATTACATTTAAATTTTTATCTAAAGTGTTATATTCAACTTATTTTTTATAACAACTTTAATATTTTTAATAAAATTAATAATTTTTTTTGAATATTATTAACTTAAATATCATTATTTCGAAATAAATATCATTATTAAATATCATAATAATTGAAAAAATGTTTTAACGATACGTGTTTGGTGGTGAATTAGTTGTCAAAGGGCATTACTACAATCCTATAGAAAATTATATACCTACATACGAAATCAGTTATACGACTCATTGTTATTTATTAATTGATTATTGTCATAAAAAGTAAATTTTGGTAACAATTTGCGAAAGAAATCGACCCAATGTATGCATTTAAAAACACACACGTATTTACTGACATTTCACGTGAAATAATGCATGTCAAATTTGTCACTTTTTGCAAGTGACAAAGCTTTCGTTTTACGTGCATTAAATTAATACACTTAATGATTTTAAACAATTTGCCGTTAATATTATTAAATCACTACAATTTTTATTGCTTTAACATTTATTAAATAATACGTATTTGTTATAAAGTATTTTGACAATTAATTATATATCGAACAGTAACAGGTACAGAACGAGAATCATATATATTCTTTGTAGCATAATCTCAGAATTTAAGGAATTATAAAATAAATTACTTATTTCTTATTTAACCTGAGTATGCACTTGTTTCAGTAATTGATATCGCTTCATATTTTACTTCATCTAAATCGCATAAGATGGCCCACAGTTAATCACGAAATCCCCCGAAACAACGACAAGCGAATAATACAGGTTCAAAGCTGCTGAAATTAAACAAATGTAATGGAATATTTAGAGGCTTAATTGCGGCTTGAAATAAAAAGTATGGGACTGCGAGTCCAAATTACTTTTAACCTGTAATTCTTTCTTGACATATAGTGTATTTCATCTGCGTAATCATCAATTGCAATAATATTGTAATTATCATTAAACTGATCAAATTGCTGTAAAATTTAAATTCATCCTTATACGAGGTAACCTTTATTCAATAAGGTAGTTTAATTACTTAGATAAGTGAACTTATAGAAATTTTGTATTCATCTTTTAATTTTAGGGTAGAAAATATTTGCAATCGTATATTCAATTGTCATCGCATTCTGTAAATGAGAATAGTTAATCAAGGATAAAATAATCTTGTATTCAAACATAAATAATTTATATGTTGGAACAAGGACAGTTCAGTATACGATATTTTCAATAATTAATTAGTCTTGTAAAATCATTTTTTGTCATTCATAATTAGTAGGATTAATATAATTAATTGAAACCGCAATGGAAATATTATAATTAATCATGGTTAATTAATTATAAATAATATATCATACAATTCAATTGAATTAGAATAATGCTCCAAACAGTGTGTGTATGTACAATAATTATTTATGTAAGTTTCAACTTGAATTTTACTTTGATTTATAAGTATTTTATCGTTAGTGATTAGCATTAAGATTTATAAATAATGAAATTTATATGATAACGCTCTTAAATAATTAATTCTTAAATAGCTCTATACTTAAAGATTTGGCAATAAAAAAACCGAAATATTTTGGCTGTGAACTAGCAATAATTCCAAAGGATCGTAAACAAGTTTGGAATTTTTATTGCCAAAGTTTAGCTGTAAAATAAACTATCGTCATAAAATTATACTGATAATGTAAAAATTCAGCCTGATATAAAATTTGATATCTCTGTTTCATCAACGAGCAAAAAAGACGAGTCTCGAGTGGACCCAGGGTCCAAAATTCAGAAATAGTTTTCCGAGGAGTTCAGTGAGAAGGACAAGATTTAGAATACAATGGCGTGTATTCCTTGCACGAAGCACGCATACTTTTCTGCGCACTCTATTATGCACATTTTAGCTTTGGCACGTTGAAGCACTACAGTGAAAGCTTCAGTCGATCTTCTATCATTCTACGAATATATGACGCTTTTGTTTCGCCGTGCGTTTATATTGACGCTTTTCCTTCGATGATATTTGTATATATACAGACACATCTGCGAATAATATATGTACATACACATGAATTGAAGGACGTATTGGAATCACTTCATTATTACTCTTTTTGGCCGATCAGTCATTTGATAAATTAAAATTTATCATTTTACAAAATTTAGCAGTACACTGGGAAAAGAAAAATTACCAATTTTTAATGAAAACCTTACTTATTTGCCATCATTTATTACTGGACTTCGTAAAATGTAATCACTAAAATTCCGAATTCTGAAGTCAATTTATTTAATAAATTAATAATACTGTCAAACAAACCATGAACAATTGCATAAATAATTTATGTAATTCTAGTAAATTTTAGTAAACAAAACACAAGTACTGTTTTTAAGATTTGTGAAATAATGGTTCAAGGATTGAAAGAAAATTGGATTAAGAAAAAAGTCGATATTATCATTTGTAAAAGCTGTATGTTTCTAGGTTAAATTTTAACATTGAACACTCAAATATTCATAAACTAATTTCTCGAAAAATAATAAGTTTGACACAAACCAGAATTTAGTTTACTAAAACTTTAAATTTATACACTGATTTATATATTACAATATCCTTTTTTCTCCGTATACATAAAACAGCCAACAACAGTATCAATGTTATACAGGTAATAATAATTCTTTTAATAAAAATTAACAATCAACTATAAATATTATATACGGTAAAGTGAACATTGAAAAGGTAGAAATTTTACATTTTGCGAGGAAAAAACTGTAAATTATAATATTTTATATTATATATACAATTTAACGTATTATTTATAAATATTTTTTGTATACATACAATTTAACATATTATTTATAAATACAATTTAACGATTCGAAACGTCCTTTTTTGTGTGATAAAATGTGAAAAAAATGATTATTTGTATATACATATATTCGTTCCGGGATATCGACATTACGAGCGTCGGTACGGCGCGTCCGATTTGGCACGGTCGATCGCCGCTGGTCCTCAACAACGGGCTCCATTTTTCCTGTCCTTCAAAAATAAAAGAAGCCCGTTATTGTTCTCCGTTCTGGATAAAACAGCACTCTGTAAAGACATCGAAAGCGAGTAATAACTAACGGCGTTGCTACTTTCTTTGTTGCAGGTCTTGCCACCCTGGAAAGCGACTGAGTCCGGTAATATTTCCTTCAGAATTCGCACCAATGAGCCTAATGGTCTCATAATCTATAGTCGAAGTGGAGCACCCACGCGGGTACGTCAATTGTCATTCCATTCCATTCCTTATCATATATCAAATTAAACATTATAAACAAACATATAAATGGGTTAACTAATTTTTGTTTAAATCAGACATCTTTTTTTTAACCAAAACTTTTAGGTCAACCATTTTATCGTATGAGCTTTTAAGCAAAGTATCTGTTAAAAATAGTAAATATTTTATGTCAAGGAAATTTCTATATTTAAGCAAGTTCTATTTTCTTAATATTTTATTGATGAAAATGAATATAATTATTCATTACTTTTGTCAAAGTCGTACGGATGAAGCATAATGGTTGAATATATAGCTTGCGATTTTTAACTTCAATGTAGTGTAGCGGAATTTGTAACATCCACGGTAAAACTTGTGGTTTTCTGTACGGTATTTTGGTACTATACACGGAGAGAAAAGATTAATAAAATTTACTGACATTCTTAATAAACTGGTTATATATTGGCAAAACATGAAAAATTACTATCTTAAGTTAGTAAAACGTATCAATTTGTTGAAAATGATTCTTAAAAAGCTGACACTTTTTACTAACTTAGGATAGTAATTTTTCAATTCTTGCAAGTAACCAGTTTACCAACAATCTCAGTAATTTTTATTAATCTTTTCTCTCCGTGTAGTTTCAATCACATAAGTTTCTTATCTGCAGATTACTACTTCACAAAAGTACCCAAAAATCTTAAAAGAATAGTGTAATTTCTTTTAATTATATCATATTACAAAAATAATAGTAAACTTTGATATAAATACTTTTCTAAATTGGAATATAAAATTTTTATAAATGAAAATTATTCGTGTAGTCCACTTTACGGGATATATTGGCGTTTCTAATAAAATATCCAATTTACTATAAATCACAATTATTACGAAGTGCTTATCACAGGTACCGAAAGGGACACAAAATGGTAATTTTTAGTACAGTAATTAATTTTGCAATCTTTTACTTTAGTTTTTTATTTTATCATGTTACAGTCCGATCTCTTTGCATTCGAAATTATAAATGGACATCTTTACGTTCTCGTCGATTTGGGAAGTGGTCTAGCTAAAGTTAAAACGTCAATAAAACGAGTTGATGATGGAAAATGGCATGATGTTTCCCTGCAACGAATTGAGAAAGAAGGGCGAGTAACAGTCGACGATAATCCTATGGAGTTCACAACTCCGGGTAATAATTTATTCATCACAAAAAAGTATAATTTTTGCTTTTACTTACAGGAGGATAAATAACATGAAAAAAAAATATAAAAATGTTAAAACAAATTACTAGCTTTTGTAAGTAAACAGGTTATATACTTAAATTCTTATAATATTCACCAAACACCAATTTTAAATTTTAAACACTTTAATAACTATGAAAACTAACTTATATGTATAGTATTTATACATTGTTGGTTAACACATATAAATGCTAACGATGAAATTGTACTAACTTAAAATAGTAAATTGTAGAAATGTTCTCCTTGTTGAATATTAAACAATATTCTCCTTGTTGACTTTCAACAAGTCTTTGGAATTAAAAATTGTATTTTTTTATGAAAAGTGTTAACTGTTTATAACATTTTGTACACGTCATGAATACAAGTGGTTTAGATGAAATTGAAAGGTGTGTTTCAATTTCTGGTAGAGCATTTATCTTCTACGATCTTAACGACGACTTGGGAACTTAAAGATAATAAGTCGTAATTCCCTCGCAATTATTCGAAAATTATAACACAGTCGCTGTGTATTTCCTTTTTATTACACAGACGGAAATTATTTGATATAAATTGTCATAAGTTTCTCTAGCAAGCTGGAATTTAGTACAAAATCTTTTATTACATATTATAATCGTGTTGCAACAAAATATACAAAAATGATTATTGCAATTGTTTTTTATCTTCGTTTTATTTTATCATTTAATAAGTAATTAATATTTTGTCGAATAACGTAAATATAAATTTGATTAGTGTTCCGAAATAATTTGCAAAATAATCAGTTCAATACATAAAGCGAGTCAATTATTATTAGACAGTCGATTTTCTTGATCGCGCACATTTTCATATTTACATTAGGCTGGAGGAATGAGGTTTGTTCACAAATTCTCAAACGACGTGTCTGATCGTTTACTGGGAATCTGCACCACGATGATGTTTATTCGCGTTCGGGAAAGAACCGCTTAAACAACCCTGACTGCAAACAGTGCAAAAAGCTGTGACTTCTCGTCACAAAGTTTTTTCCTTCTGCGCTCTGGAAACATACAAAATCACAGTCGATTAAAGTTCCATTTAATTTCCCTGATTTTATTGGTAAAAAATTCGATTGCAATGAAAAATTATGTTTCAAGAGTACGTCAAGTGAGCTCAACACAAAAAAAATGTTTCGTAGCTACTAGTATACATATACTTAATCTAAACATATTGTATGGTTGAAAATGAACTAGTATATCAAGTATGGTTGGGGAAATAATACGAAATAGGCTGAAGCTATTTCAATGATGTAAACATACTGCGCGGTTAAGTTAATAATAGTATATGAATGCATTAAACATGCATTTTTAATTAAAGATGTCAATAGTTAATAATCGTTTCATGTTAAGTACACTTCACCCACTACGTATAAAAACGTTGTTGTACATTTGTAAATATGTTTACTTCATTGAATAACACAGCACTAAAAGAATCAAAACTGTCACACTTTGCAGGTTATGCGTGTACCGCATGAAGGCGCGCAGTCAAAAAATTATAATTGCCCGATCCATACTACGATAACAATTCTTCATCTTAACCATAACACGATAACAATATAAGCATGGTTCTCACAGCCTTTCTATTTTTTTCCGTGTAGAATTTACTGTTAAAATAAAGTGCACTCGAAATATTGTCTTAGAATTTAAAACTCTTTTTACTTCACATATTTTTATCTCATTTTATCTAAGTTAACAATAGGAACAATTTGATTCTCATAAGAAAAAATGCAAAAGAAAATAAAACTCTAGTTCTAATCTTTACTTGAATTTCTTCTTCTTCTTCTTCTACTTAAATTACTTCCCCAGACTAGATTCTTCTATACTCTTGCCAGACTATTTGTACACGTGAATTATTAATCTCTAACTCGTTTAAGACTCAGGCTAATTCCAGACATACCAGCAAGACTTGATACATATTCAATTCAGATCCTTTCCATACTCTAGCTGGACTGTTTGACCAGACATTTCCCATACTTTTACTAGACTGCTTTTTCCGCCCGGCAATCTATTAGTGATGATTAATCTCGTCGTATTTGAACTTTTAAACAATTAATATAATTTAATTTAAAATATTAATAATTAAAAGTGCGTTGAAATTTAATTTAACTAGCACTAAATTGGCTAATTTGGATATTCAATTAAATGTTAATTATTTGCTAAATTTACCTTAAGATACTAATTATGCAAACAGGTGTATTTTTAAATAATGTTTAAAAATACTTAAAAAGCTGTGCAGTATAATTCGTGGAAAGGTTTGCATTGTTCAGAAGAATTTTGTAACCTAAACATTATATTTAACAAGTACTCATGATACTTATTTATGTACTTATCAAAGTTAAATATTAAATACGTTCATGTGATTTTGTTGTTGAGCAAATATCATTTCGACTGTTTGTTATATTCAAGGCAAATGCTTTAAGTTGGGAAATAGCGTTGGTACGTAACTAATTTGTTCATACTTATTGCCCCAGGTGATTCGACGGAGTTGGATTTAGATGGTTTGCTTTACATCGGAGGAGTCGGGGCACCGTTTGCGCCTTTAACAGTACCAGCGGTATTATGGACTGGTACCCTAAGACAAGGCTATGTGGGGTGCATGAGAGATCTTGTTATCGACGGCAAACCAATAGACATAGCTGGATATGCTCAACAACAAGATTCAGGTAAGTAATTCCATCTTAGTTGGCTCAATATTGATTTAAGCTGGAATTGTTGTATTGCACACTTCTTTTAAACAATGTTTCGCAGTCATGGTACTAGCAAACAATTTCCAAGTTGGAAAATCTATATCTTCAAATAGAACTATTTATAAAACTGGTATAATATATATTGCAATGATATACCGAGAGAAAAGAAACATTATATATAAATACATTGTAGAGCGATTTAAGAAAAATTATATAGTAAACTTTAATACAAAAATGTTAAATATTTCTTTCATGTTTATCATTATTAATATTATCAATAGTAAAAATCTTCACCCTTAACGTGATATAAATTATTTTACTCAACTCGAACAAAAGTGGTTTCAGGTTGGTAACCCTTCGCCTTTGTCTTGAAAATAAATTTTCAAATTATGGAGGGAAATTTAAAATAGAGTGTTTAAACTATTTTATAAATTTTTAAAAACTAACTAATCTCACTTTCGCAATTTTTTTTAAAAAATTAACGGAACTAACATTGTTGGGCCCCAGTAGTTTTAAGAAGTGTCGACTAAGTTAAGGCGATGCTGCAAGTCTGCTGCTACGGAGTTAGTGTTTATGTAATTATTATTCTGAAAATGTTGATTTAATGCCTAACAATAGGGTTCAGACCATTTTTGAGATACGGAATTCAAAAATTAAATCAATTGCAAAATCGGAAATATTAAATCAAATTTAAGCGAGTTTATGGAACGTGCTTTTTAACACCTCAAAAACGCATTTCGTAAATTCGCTTAAAACTAATGACAAACATTCAGTTATTTTAATGTAAAATAATCCCCTAAATTGAGAAAAAGGTCTAAAACAATTACATTAATTATTTATAAATATTTTTAAATAAAAACAAAAATTACACTAATCTAGTAATTAACGCTTACCTGTTTATATTACATACACTCGCAGGGTTAAATTGTTGACTCTTCTAGTGAAATAAAAAAAAAATAAGGTGAAATGAAATGTAAGAGTCGAGTGCCCAGCTCGACAAGTTGAAATGCTGTTGGTTTCTAAATTTTACGTGTGACTGTACCCATATAATTTTAATTAGATGAAATGTTTTCATTCCAAACATACAAGTAAGTGAAAGAAATAAAAAAAGCAGACTTCCCTTTTATATATTTAAAGCACATACTTTCAAAGAAACTTCATAAATAATTGAGTTTACGCGAAAAAATTATCGTGAATAATCTCACCTCAATTTGAGACTCTTCGACTTTTATTTCGCTCCATGGAAATATTCATTAAAGTTTTAATGTAATTTTCAAACATTTTCGCCAGTTCAAAAAATATTTCGCGTAATTAAATGCATTGATCTACATGGCGGATTAATTCAGTCGCATTTGTGTTTATTACATAATTGTTTCACCGGTAATTTCGATATAACTTTGTACGGATAAAACAAAGGTGAAAGGAAACGAAGAGGTTCCGAAAAGGTAGAAAAAAAAATTGACGGCCGACAGTAACCTAGTTATAAAGTTTGCGGCGCTCTTATTAAAAATTAAAACACTTGCAACATGAATCGTTAATATTAAGGGTAATGTTATGATATGAAGATACAAAATTCGGTGATAAATTTTGCTCAAAAGAAGTCACGAATTTATAACTTTCGAAATTATCATACATTAATTTCTCCTATCCGTGTATTAATTCATGAAGGGAAGCAAAATGACAGTGCCATTAATAATATATAATTTACTACTGCGTTTTGAAGTAAATCTAAATTATAAAATGTTTTGGATGAAACTTTTTTGCATCTTCAGCAGTTTGAATTTT
The DNA here is from genome assembly GCA_022817305.1 of Leptoteleia sp. ZL-2020. Lineage (NCBI taxonomy): Eukaryota > Metazoa > Arthropoda > Insecta > Hymenoptera > Scelionidae > Leptoteleia > Leptoteleia sp. ZL-2020. Next base: position 20,433 of record JABFPN010001393.1, on the reverse strand, counting down.
CTATCATTGCATACACCCTCCTCCAAAAGGAACAAATTTTACTCACCTTAAAAATAAAATGTATTGATTTTTTTTCGCCATTGCCTTGGGTTACCAACTTAAAACCACTTTTTTCCTCGTTGAGTAATATACTATTAATTTCAAATTTTTTTGTGTAGTTTTTTGACTCTTCGGTGTCTAATAATATAAATTGAACACCCTGTAAATAGACAAGGGTTGTAATGTAAATTTTTTTTTTCATTTAATTAATTTACACATTTTTTTAACTGTTAACTAGATAAAGTCCGTAAATTTTACTTTTAATGAATTAGATTCCGTAAATTTTATTTTTAATGAATGTCACTAATTACATTAAATAACTACTGTATGCATAAGAAACATGCGTGTAAAATATCTTTTGAAATGCATCTACTGTGAAAGAAGTAATTAAAAACTCACTTTATTATCGCTCAGATCCCAGAGTGTTTTTTGAAAAATCAATGAATAACGTCACTTAAAATTTTTATTATCATATTGCAGGAGCAGTAAGACCGGCGTGTCACGCACAACAGCCTCACTGCACTTCTCAACCTTGTATGCATGACGGCCATTGTCTTGAGGGCTGGAATAGATTTCACTGTGATTGCACAGGAACTCCTTTCACAGGGCCAACGTGTGGAAAAGGTACTATCAAATAAAGGGTGAAATACATTAATTAACGCAGGAAACTGCTATAAAGCTGATACAATCAAATTTTTATTTTGCATAAAATTGTTCATTACACAAATACTCTTACTTTTGTTTTAACAAATTATTCCAAGTTATTTTATTCAATATGCGTCTATTAAATTAAACGATATTGAATATTTCTTTTTAAATTTTAAAAAAGTTACGTAAGAATTAATAATATATATTAGAACTTTAATATTTATTTCATTTAATTTATTGCTGCATTAGAAAAGTAATTTTTTCTGGAATAAAAGAAATTATTTCTTTAAATTAATAAATTAAATTGGTTTGATCAGTGTTACAATTATTTTTTTTTCTAGACAAATAGGGTAATGTCTACAGTCAGCTTAATGAAGCTACATCGTTTAACTTTTACAAATCCTTAATTTTTGTATTATTAGACTTAAATGTTTCGAACGTTGCTGCCGTTCATTTCTTCTTAAATGCATTTTGTCATTTTCATTATTTTATTGTGCTATTTACCCTTTAAAAACTAAATCTTTATTCTCCCTCGATAATTTTTTTAGTTATAATATATAACAATAGGCTATTATAACACAAGAAAATTACAATTTTAATATTTTAACATCAATGCTTAATGTTTATTAATTACAATTATCAATGTTAATTCTTAGTCATATTTTGAATATAACTGAAAATATTAAACAAAACTGATTAGGTAATATTGAAAATAATACATTGCGTTATTTAAATTAATCATTTTGTAGTGTTTTTACCAGCCATATATTTGGTAATGTATATTTAATCAACTTTAAAACAACGAAACGTTATTTAAGTATTATACATTACGGTATAACAAATCGATATATGCGGTATCATTGTGAGTGATATTAACATGAAACTAATTACTAAAGTTTACATAAATTTTAAATTTTATGACGGTTCGTATAAGCAATTACTGTCTAAGTGGTAAATTTCATATGCGATATATAAACACATTACACTAATCACGTAGCACTTTCTAATTTTGCTTATAAACAACCTTAATTTAATTTTTCATAATTTAATATCTTCATCGTTAATAGTTTATGTAAACATATCGTATTGCAAATTTACCCGCTGGATATTATAACGCTCAGTTATTACACTTTCTTGGTACTTAAATTATCAATTTACACATTTATAACACATTTACAATATTTCATAATATAATCCTATATAATAATACATAGTAATAATACACAAATAATCTACTAATGCAAAACTCAAACTTCCCTTTTAGAAATGTAGTGAAATAATATATCAATATTAATATAAAGAAAAGGATTAATTTATTTAATTATTTCAGTACACGCAGAAAAATTATGTATAAATTTTCCCATAAATAATTAGAATGGAACCCCAGAAGACAATTTATGAATATACTTACGTTAAAATATATAACAAATGCCAAAAAAAAGAATTTATTCCAATAAATATATAGGAAAAATACTTAATTATAGTTTTTAAACTAAAAAAGTAGTTGCTAAAATTATATTTTATGTATATTCACATAATAACACAGAGAATTCCAATAAATTATCGGACTTTCTATTGTAAATATTTTTTCTATAAGTTTATGGGAAAAGTTATTAGTGACAACTATTTACCTATTTTTCTGCGTGTACACTGAGAGAAATATTATGAAAAAATTCCAATAATCTCTAGTAAATGAACCATATTAAGCAGATATTTATTTTTCTTCAATGTTTAGATTAATTTTTACCATAGTTATAATAGAGAACAATTTAAAATTGAACAGATTGAACAATTTGTTAATTAATTTTAAATTGTTATACATTGTTGTTATGCAAAAAATGAAAATCTGCGCAATATGGTTCATTTACTAGAGATTATTTTTTTCTCAGTGCACGAGTTTTTGTGCTTGAGCAGTTTGGCACCACTACACCATTCAAAAGATAAACGTAAGCGTTCTTAATTTTAATTGATAATTTCGTGCATCTTTACAGACGCATCTACTTTATACGTAAATGGATCTCAGCAACTGACAGCTCTGATGCCGGAAGACTCGCAAACGCAAGCGGAGGAAGTCGTGGTACGTTTCAGGACAACGAGACCTCGAGGACTCTTGTTGGCCACGAGTTTGGAGAATAGTGTCGACAAATTGCAAATTTCTCTCGAGGATGCCAAAGCGAAGCTGCTGATACGCATTAGTGAACGTGAAAAGGTAAATTGCGTCCACATGTATATTATATTTATGTAATATTAATTTCCAAGTGTGCTCGTGGCATCAAAAATATATATCCATAGAAACTGTAATATGAAATAAAACTTTTGCATAATTCATTATTTTCAATGAATAACACTGTTTTAATTCGCGAACCAAAGTTGCCTAAGTATTTATTTATTTTGTTTATTTATTTTCTTATTTGATACATTTATTAGGTTAAACTATATAATCTGTCCTAAAGTAGTCTATTAGTTGAATTGGTTTATCTTAATAAAAATACACTGAAACTTTTTATATGATACGAGAAAAGATTGTTCTTTAGCAAGTCATTTTAAAAGTTATACTTTATTCAGTAAATAAACCTTTATTAGTTAAAGTGTTTTAGCTTGATTAACACTCAATTAATTTGAAGAATGAAATAACCACTGTAACATTTTATGTGACTGTTTCTAATATTGAAGAAATTGTTTCGACAAAAGATTGAATAATTGTTCAGAACGTTTAGTAAAGAATTTTTACAAGTATCTAAAAATTTTATCAAGTGCTTGGAGAATACACGCAAAATAAAACTATATATATTTATATTTTATAAATATTGCAAAATTGTCCTTAAACGTTATTTTAAAAGATTTACAACAATAACTGAAATATGTAAAAGAGTTTATACATGACATATTTAACAATAAAACGTAATTTTATTTTCATTAAAATTACATTAAATAAACTCTAAATAAATTAAATAATTATTTAATATTAAATCATTAAAGTTAATATTAATGTGTACTTTTTTTTTATTTTTCTATATTAATGAATAAAATTCCGAGGGGGTAAAATAGTGTTAAATTGATAGAATCAAACACAATTTTATGCCGCTTTAATTATATTCACAAATTAAACCGGTACATGCACAATTGTGGTTAAAATTCGTTACATGCTTTTGCAATTAATATTTCGGAGCATTTATCTTATCTGCAGATAAATGTATATCCTATAAAACTTGATATGCTAAACAAACCAACGAAAATCCGATGAATTATACATTTACGTAGCAAACATTTGTCAGCAGTCAAATCACATCAAGCGTTGAAAGCAAAATATTAATGCAATTGGACTCTTCAGTGATTGTAATTGATTTACTTATCACGCAGAAGCAACGCACTACCACAGCAGCTCAACAACTCTACATTAGATACAATACATTTTTCAGGCTTTATACTGTTATTCAAAAAATCAGTATTTCCATAATTGCTTTATATCTAAAAAATATATAAGCACCAACTATATGATACTTTAAATTTAGTGCTACACTGAGAAAAAAAGTTATATGGTTAATTTTCGTGATAACTAGAATTCTGGTTGAATTAACCATATTATGGTTAGTTGAACTCAAATATACACTGAGAAAAAAGTTGTAATAAAAATTACTATACCTTCTGGCGTTGAAGGGATATCATCTACGATGTTTATACAATTACTATACCAACATATTATTTTTTATATGGTACAGTAAAATTGTTTATATGACCTTGTAAAGTTGCCACGATTTATGGTCATTATTACCATACTAAATATAACATTTTACTATATCATACGTAAAATTTAACTGCAATGTTATGGTAAAATAGCAGACGCTGTAGACAATAACCCTCCAACGCCAGAAGTTATGGTCATTTTAAATACAACTCTTTTCTGAGTGTAGGTAACTGGAACTAAAATTTTATAATATTCACAGAAATTAACTATGCATACGGTTAATTGCTATTCTTTTTTCATAGTGTATTTTAAACAAAAATTAATTGTATTACTCGATCAATTAAATTACCTGAATAATATATTTATCAATACCAAGAAAAATGAATAGTACTATTAATGATATGCATAGCTAATTTTCGGTAATTCTATAAAATGTTGATTCCAATTACCTAATTTATAGTTAAAATAACCATAATATGGTTAATTCAACCAGGATTCTAGTTATCACGAAAATTAACTAGATGACTTTTTTTCATCGAAGATCCAAATTATCAATTTCTCAGTAATCAAATCATATTTGAAAAAAAGCATAATCGCAAATTCATTAGCTCGTAATGTTGCAAACGAATAAAATGAGATTTCCAATTCTAATCCTCGATGTTTATTCTCACCGTTGACACTCCTCTTTGTAAACGAAATCGAATGAGATATCGCGGTACGTCGCATCAATATTAGGATCGGATAATTAATTTAAATGAAGATGAAGATGTTGCCAAGATAGTTGGAGCGAAGTGGATATTTTTTCTAGCGTGAAAATAGGATGCCGAGGGTGGAGAGGATGGGAGGCATTTAGAAAAATGATGGCGCTTTACGGCAGACAACTTATCGTCGTTTGTTACACGCCATTTCTAGGCTGCGGAACGCTGGTAACGAACGTTCAAACAACGCAGCGAGTGTGCAGAGATATTGGTTAAATCTTATGGGATCCATCAATGTCTTCCTGTTATCGCCGTCTCGAATGTATCACAGGCAAACGAGGCAATAACTCCCTCGTTACGCTCCTACAATAGAAACGCCGCTCGACCCTCCCGTTCAATTTGAATTTTCCAATTGTTTTATTTTTACCTTACGAGTTATTTATACCCCGACGTTGTTTTCTTTTCCGAATTTCATTCTGCCACGAGAAATTCCGCCCTACAATATTTATATACTTATTTCCTAATATTTGCCGCTCTCGAGTTGCTCGTCTACAACGGAAGTACCCGCTTTATAAATATTTTTTTCGCATTTCATACCGCTTTTATATTTTACTTTTTGCCCACGACATTCAGTCTACATCGAAGCGGTATGGAAATTTATGAAAAACTGCAATATCCTGGCGTAACAGGCAACGCAAACTCGATCAGGCTGCCGACTATAAATTTTGGAAATTTGTCGTAAACAGGGTAAGAATGGGCCATGCCCGACGAATCTCGATACTTGGGAAAAGAATTATATCCTTTCGTGAATACGAGTTGTCGGAGTTCGGCAATGCGTCACACGATGTCGCTTAATGTTCAACGGTCTCTACTACAATTTTACTGCACGCCACATTTTTCGCGTGCGAATCCTAAACTAAACGCTTGGATCAAATTTGTCAAATTGAAATTATTTACTATGATATATACCGCGAATAAATAATATCAATAGTAGCTCGCATAATGTTAACAAATGAGAAACATAACAGTTTGGGTATTGAAACCACAAACGGAAGTGGAAATCTCAGACGTATCGGGATGTGTATTTTAACTCGCTAACCGTTGCTGCCTGATCAAGAATTCGTCAAATATAATTAAAATTATTCAAATTTTTTGTTTGTTTGCAAAAAAAGTTACAAAACAAATCAGTAGCACAGTTACACTGTTAGAATATTTGATTTGATAAAATTTGATAGAAAAACTGAATTTAATAGTATATTATGCACCAAAGACGGAACGATAAAGATTCGTTTAACAGGATGGAAACTACACGGAGAAAAATAACGTTTGATAAATTGCAACGTATATAGAAAATCAGTGATGATATTGTCTCACTTAGCATTTTTAGAAAACAAATTTCATATTATACAAATAAATGTCTGAACAGTACAACTCAAGTTGCACTCAGAGAAAAATATAGTGCATCCAACTAGAAATACTATAGTTTGTTTTTTCGACAAGTATAGTAGAGCTCACTTAATATATTTAAAAGGAAAAGTTATATCAGTTTCTGAACAATAGTTGGTTGAACTAAAAAATGTTTTTAATTTAAATTAAATTTTATAATGAAATGGCATAATATGTTTTCAACTTCACTGAAAAAATTGATTAGCATTGCACGGAAATACATGTCTGCCTTCTCGTATAAGTTTCTAGTTAACAAAAAATGTATTTGCATTCAACATATATTTCTTTTCCGGCAGACATACTAATATTGCCGTATAAGTAAGTCTGAAAAAACAAATAATCCTAATTTAAATATATTTAATAATGCTTTTCCAAAGAATAAATTCATATCGATATGGGAGACAATATTTTATTATATATTTACTTTTTGGCAAGTATGTTAAAGAATGTCTCATATTGTAAAATTAAATTTTTTAATTTCCTATAGAAAGTATGCTTTTACGAATCCACAAACACATGTGTGTGTCCTAAATAGCCTTTATATTTATGTATTATTCCAAAATGTTGTACACAAATAATTTATTTGTCCATGCTATATAATTATTTTTGAAATAGATAAATTTTATGTCTATATTAAATAGAAATAACCACATTTATTTATTTAGTTATAAATCATTTTCCTTGTAGGTGAAACTAGAAATGTTAGAAAGTGCCATTAAACATTTAAACTTGGACAATAAAGTGTTACAATGTGGTAATCTCGCTTCAAACAGACTTAAAATGAACAAACTTTTTGCAGTCCTGAATAATCTCAGAGATGATACATATAATAAACCATAGCATTATATCATTAATATTTATGACATAAATTCAAAATTAACATCTTGATTTTAATTATTTTTTAAACAACTGTAAAAGCATTGTTCGTTTAGATATAATTGTAGACCCGGAGACTCATAATTTCAAAGTGAGAATATAATATTTTAAGAACGTCATTGATTTAATAATTTAAATATCTTATTTCATTGATGCAGCGTTATCATTTGTTTACGTACTTTGCAGGTGATATTTACTGGACAAGGCCTAAGCGATGACATGTGGCATACATTAAAATTCTCCAGAAGACTTGGCTCATTAAGTTTGCGAGTAGACGACGGTCCTGCTACAGAAGGTAAGTACCTCATGTACCAACATTATGACTTGATATTGCACATTTTTTTTTATTACATATAAAAATATAATGTTAAAAGTCAGACGTGGAATTTATAAATAATTTGAGCCATCAGCGATAATCATTAACAGCTAATCAAAGTGGCGTATTCGGGCAAAATAATGTTTCGTATATCTGTGTGCCGGGAATTAGTTGGCACTTTTATTTCAACAAAATATATGATTGCTCGTGATTTAAACAGTCTTAATCAAAAGTTATTGCGCCGAGTAAAGTTTCAATAGAAAGAAGTTGGAATCACCGAGTGAAGGCGCGCGTTCTTCGGAACAAAACGCACAACGGTATCATATACTCTATTCAATTGGAAATAAAAGGAAATATAAAGGAAACGGCATTTCATTTCGAACTTGAAATTAAAGTAAAATTCCAGTAAATATTTACTACTAATGATGAATGCCCAAACGAAAGTAATCGCATCAAAGCGAAAAATAGAAAATGATCCACTATAATATAATTAAGTTAAAAGAAATCTTTCATACTTGTATAGGTAGATTAGCGAATTGGTTGGTTTAATGAAAATTTTCAGGCGAGTAATTTAGAGTTGATAATCAGTGTGAGATAGATTGGGTGCGGTTATGATAATTTTGATTTCATCGCCTATAATTTTGTTGGTATCCCAATTCGCTGGAAGAAGGGTGGATTTTACAATAAATTGTACATTGGCCAGAATATAAATTTTAAAATTTTGTTCCTTAATGCAATATTTAACGCATAGGAGCAAACTAAAAGAAAAAGGAAAAATGTTACAGCCAATCACAATAATGTGACAATATTTTGGATCGGTATTGACAGGTTCTAAAATACATGACATTGGTCTAGAATCACTTTTATTGCAAGTAATGTCTAACACAATCTAATATCATCTTCTACATTAAAAAATGGATTGTAATTTAGAAGATTGCTATGACCGGCAGGAATGACAACTGAAAATTAATTAGATGATCTTTTTTAAAAGCGCTTACAGTCATTGAAATCAATGTTGTCACATTGTATAAAGTAAAACTACAGAAGACTACGCAAATAAAAATGACTAGTAGTGTTGTAGCTAAGGTGATACTTCAGTACACATCAAATACGCCGTCCGATATTCAGGGTTAATTAGTGAACAGAATTAAACCAAAATTTGACATAATACAACATAAAAGTGAGAAAATCGTTGCCTATACTTTATTTATAAAAAAGAATCTTCACATTTGCAAATTTAATAAATATATATCGAGGTACAAAGGAAGACGTGTCAGCATACAAATTTCAAAACGGGATAATTAATAAAAAAATAAAGTTAGATTTGACAAAAAAAGTATACGCAACGATTCTCTCACTTTTACACAACATCCTACAAAATTTTGGTGTAATTCTATTCTCTACTCCATCCTGAGTACCAGACGGCGTTTTTGACACGTGACACATTGAAGAATCACCTTAAGTTGCCAACTTGAGTTCAGTTTTCATTATCAGAAAGACGACAAAACAAACATTGTTTGTATAAATAATATAAATGAATTATTTAAATTTCATTTTATTAATCCTAACAATGTTATGCATATTGAGATGAGAATCTACTGAAAAAAAGTATCAGAATAATAATACTGCTTATTTCGAGTGAGTTTCTCTGGGTGCAGGCTATGTTGCCGTATTGAAACTTGAAGCTTCCACAATGCAAAGATAAATCATCAATAATGATAATTGAGTTGGAATACGAGAATGATCGAAGGAAGCAATGGCGAAAAGGGCGTAACTGCTGAAAGCGGCTCGTAAATACCGCTCGGCGAAACAAGTTGGTTGGTTGGGAGCAGGTGCGAGAGCGCAACGACCAGGCTTGACGTCCGTCTTGAATTAATTCAATCCCGGCCGTTTGTACGTGTAAGCATAGGCGTTTCATAGGCGTTTCAAGAGCGTCACTCTTTCGCCCTCGCCGAGGGTCCAATCTAAACTCGCGACGCAAATTTTGCAATTTATAGTTTCCCCAGGGCAGTTTCTCCGCGGCCGAGTTTGCGGTAAAGTTTTGCGGGGCGCGCGATATAGAGTGATGCGAGGGTTTGGTTGAACGGCGACGAAACCGCGCGCGCCTTGCTGCACCCGGCTATTTGTGTAGGTGCGGGGTGGAGGGCGGGCAGATTCATGCCATGCAGCGGCGTTATATTTCAGAAGACGCAGGGGGGGGCTTCCTTCCTTCCTCCGCTCCAATCCACTTTGCCGACTTCTCCGGACCACCAGATATTTATGCTAAATAGGGATTTTGAAATACGATATAGCGCGGCGCACTATTTCGCGCGGCCGGCAAAATTCGGTCCACAAAGCTCTCGCTGTCGATAATTGCTGCTGCTTTGCCAATTCAGCGGAATATTATTACGAACCTGATCAGACCTTCCTACACTACGTACATATACACTTCTCCCCTCCCCTCATCCTCACCCCCTGCCCCCTCCGTCCAACTTGCAAGTAGATTTGGCGATTCCTCGGGATCTGGTTTCGGCGATTCTTTCGGAGCGCAATTAATTGTTCGAGTACGCCCAAACTAATTGCTCCGTTCGATGCCGAGGCGAACTTACGCTCGACCAGCACGAATTAAGACGAAGGCCTGAGACGTAAGCCGCCACGTATTTGATTCTTTCAGGCCGTTCTTTTTTTTTGCATCAACTTTCGAGTTCTCTCGATCCGTAAATCGCGCTAAACGATCGAGTCGGACTCAAGTGCGTTTTCAATAGCCAACTTTCGCCATAATCAGTTCAGTCGGAATTTCAGTTTTTAACCTTTTGTTTTGACCCAGCAGGGGCAACTATTTAGATAATACACTGAGAGAGATTGATGTGAACATTTTACTGTTTTAAACAGGAATTGAATTGTACATCAACTAAACCTTATAAATTACTGTTGGGAAACAGTACAATTTTGTACTGCTATGCACTCAGAGAAAAATATAGTGCAGCTAACAAAAAATACTTTACTTTGTTTTTTCGACAAATATAGTACACTGAGAGAAAAAAATATTAATTTTTAATAAAAATTTTGCTAGTTTGGCATTATACTTGCAGAATATCAATATATGGCAAACTAAATTATGAAAATTTATGAAATCAATTTATAAAAATTTTAATTTCAAATAGTTTTGTATAATTTGACGGCTAAACTGCAAAATCCGGTCAGTAACTGAATATGGCTGCGGAACTTTAACAGATGTGAGATTAGTTTCTTACCATTACGAGAAAAAGAAAAAAGAACAAAACCGCCACATTAGAATATCGAAATAAGACATAGTGAATGGCGTAAAATATAATTAATAATGCAATTAAATATGATTTGTAGGGTGGCAATGCTACATACATACATAGCACTTATATAATTTTCTATATACCTTCATGTTGAATATTATATTTTATTTAATATAACATTTGAAAATAAACAACACGATTTCTAAATTTATTTTTAATAAAAATCGTTTAGATTTAAATATAAGATTTTTTGAAGTGATTTTAAAAATGTACGACTTTTACATTTTCTCTTATTAGACTCGCATAAAAAGGATTTTCTAGTTTCCAAAACATTCTCCAAATCTCCAAACTTCTCATGTTCTCCTAGTAATTTGTTTGCACAATTTAATGACTTCCATTGGTAACTAATGAACCATAAAATTAGCAATTATGTTCATTCACAAGCCAATGACAAATAGTAATGACCCAACGTTTATAAAGTTATACAAAAGAACTTTGGAAGAAATTCTTCCGAATATGAATTTTTGCTTATTTATATTTCCCTATGAAATGAGTTCACTTAAAGTCACTAAACCTACAAGCGTTCTATTCTACAGGTGCTAACATTTGCAAATAAATAAATTAACTCTTGAGCCCTTTTGCTTTTTTCAAATTAATTTCTTTGAAAACATTTTCTCCTATTCCTAAATGTTGTAAACATACAAGGAGAAAAAGTTCTAGGTCTAGCAGCTAGAGAAACCTTGCCGCAAAGCAAGCCATATTCTCACTCACATTATTCTCACGTCAACCAAGTATGGAGGCAATTACCGTCCAACAACGGATTTGCTGATGCGTTTTTAGACGGTAATTGTCTCCGCATTTGAATGATTAAATATGTGTGTATTGATACGTCATTTTTATCATTTTTAATAGAGCATAAACTAAATATTACTACACGGAAAAAATATTAGCTTTGGTAGATGAATGAGTTTATCTAGCAATTTTTAACTAATTTAGTAAGAATTTGTGTTATTTGCAGAAGGATACACATATTCAATCAAATAAAATTGAATATTTAAACATTATATAAACTGTATGGCATTGAACCATACACTTGTCTTATAGGGACTCAATACAACCTCACTATGTGAACGAAAACTACTTGAATTTCAGTGTATTGACGATTAGATAAATTAGTATGGCTGGTTCAGCAACAGTGAAATGTAATTCAATGAACTCTATAGGTTAGTTTTCATAAAATTGTCTTACATAAATTTATTTGGATACGATAATTATAATTTCTACTTATCTCAATAACAGTCAAATAATATATCTGATTTAAATAGAAATTTAGTATGGCACTTCAGATTTTTTTCCGCGTATTTCTGATCCACACCATTAATAGTTGTAATTTAAAATATTACAATTGCAACAAATATTGCCTTAATATCTCCTAAATAAGAATTTTCATATACGTGTCATTAAATTATCTTGGCTTTTCACTTCCAATTTATACAGTATCTTATGACAAATTGCGATTGTTGCGCAGTACAAAAGTTGCGAGGAAAATCCTTTTGACCAATAAATTTATTCGAAACAGGTACAAAATACAGAAACGTCCCGCCCCTTACATGTATAGCATGTTTCAACATTCCGTATAAATCTTGCGTAAATCTTTTAAATAAAAGAAATTTATCACATTTAAAAATTATGATGTATCTAACAAACTATGCAATCTTTCAACTTCTTTTAGTAAAAACGTGATTTTTATTTTATTGCGATTATTATGTCTACAAATTACTAAATTTCTACAATACAAACAAATTATATAAACTCAACTATCATATATTTTATTTTCTAACGTTTATTGTTTATAACTTTATGATGTAACAAAAAAAAGTTAATAAAATATATAAGCCGCGGAAATGATTACTATATATTTTTTTGAATAACTTTAACGAAACACATAGTCAATGAATTAATTAAATTTACTCGTTAGGACAATTAATACTAAAATTAAATAATAAATTTCTTTTTTCACGTAAAAAGATTATTTTTCTTTTTAAGATAAATTACAATATACTGTTATAAATCATTATATTTAAATTGTGTAATGAAGTCATTTTTTCTTATTTTATTACAAGTATTAACTTCAAATTTTCCTGCAATATATAGTTAATTTAAATTTGCAGCTAGTTAAAAATATTTATATTTATTTTGAGAAAAATTATTCATTTAACAAATAATATTTGAATGCTTTTTTTTCAAATGTATGTAAAGAAATCTTATACTCTTTTCTGCTCATAATTTTCTATTAAAACTGGCCGCAAGTTTTCAAAATCCATTATAATCGCATCAGTACGTTTATATTTACCTTCTTTATTGTATTTCTTAGTATAGTAAATGCTGCTTACTGTTTAAAATACAATTACAATACAATAAGATACTTTGTTTTAACGTTGTACTTTAAAGTGTTATTTTAAATAATACAGAAAAAAAACCAAATAAATGTACAAGCCCAAATTTATGGTATTTATAACTAAATTACATTTATACATTTTTTGTATTTTTTTGCTTTATATTTGAAACAATTACTAAAAGAAAGTTCTCCTGCACGCGGAGAAAAAATGCCATTAAACCAAAAACTTTTTTTAAGACCAAAAAATTTTTAATCATAATAAATTCTGTACAGTTACAATAAGATGATACTTTTTTAATAATCATAAAAAGAATTCAACTATAAAAATATAATAATAAAATGTATGAATTTGTATAAATAGAATGTAAATAATTTTCAATATAATTATCATTGTACTGGAAGAAGATATACAAACTTAAGATACGTCACGATGGTTATAAAGAACTTGTTAGAAAGAAGACTCTGACCTGGCTTTACAACCTTAGAAGACCTGTGAAAAATTGTCTAGTTCTTACTCTTATGTTCTCCGAAGGAAATTAGGTTACAAAAGAAATGAAGATCCCACTTAAAGTCGTAATAATTATAAGTATATGCTTAGTTATAATTACATTTAGAAAAGAATGGCCAGTTTGTCACCATAACGAAAACATTTCCATTGTTTCGTCAGCCAACAAAATGAATTCATTTAATTACGACAATGAGATATGAAAACTTGAACGTTAAATAGATCCACCTCCTGAATATTTTCTGCTTAATTAATTAGCCACGGCGGAATTTAAATTCATTTAATTATTATAACTGAAACTGAACTTAATAGTTTTTAATAGTTTATCACAAATTTTCGTTAGACCAACCAGAGTCTTTAATGATACTAAAATTCGTGGCACAGTTCAAACTACTTTTTCCGTGTAAATGCGAAACGGAAAACTTATCCAAAGATTGAAATCTATCTAAAATAATGTTAAAAACAGTAGTTCTCATTTGCCATATTTTTCATACTTTGTACAACAAAATAGATACATATCCTTTAAAATAAATATGAACGATAAATAAGAGGAAAAAAACTATTTATTTTGCGTTGCAAAATACATCCCATTTAAAAATCAACATATATCGCATGCTCCATCCAATATAAAATTAGTATATATTATATATAAGTTGTTTATACTAATAATTTTATACACAATATGTTATGTAAAATGACAATCAATTTGTTTTCAATGATGCAGTTAAAATTGCTATGAAATTATTATGATACCAAGTGAGACAATTCGCTTGACAAATAACACCTTTTTAACTAATATACGATCTCAAACGACGACAAAGGCACGCATTCTGCATTAAATACAAAAGAGTTGTATTTCGCGTGCAAGCCGAATGTGACTGCAAGGGTAAAAAAAGTAAGAATGAATCTGCAGAAAGCTGGTCCCTTCGAGCACTTTTGTCTTTATTCGCTCTTTCTTTCTTTCTTTCTTTATTTCTTTCTACGTAGCTACAGTACAATCGCAATGTAAACAAAATCCGGTGCAAGGGCTTTGCGTATATTTGCAGAAGCGTTTCTTCGTCTATAATGCATCAACTTTCCTAACTCGAAAGGAGAGGAGAGTAAAAAGATAATATAAAATATACTGCCCCAACAGAACGCGATATTCATGAATATAAACTGCATTCAAGTTGTTTTGCTGCTGACATGGGAAATATCACACTCCAGTTCCCCCAACAGTAAACAAAACATGACAAAAATATGCTCCCCTATATATTTGTCATCCATCTTATTCTATATTTTTATATTATTTGAATCGGAACACTCGCATATGTTTCAATATTGCGTATAAATCAAAATTTGGCCTTCGCCAATTTTTTCATTCAAAATAATTCGGAACGTTTCCTCGTGCTAAACCGAGCCAGACCGATTTAAAATGTGTTTAATTTTGCTAGCGAAAGAATTTTGCACTTTTCAATTTTTCATTGTGTTTCATGTATAGAAAAAGTGGTGCACGGTTCGGAAAAATCAAAGTCAATGTGATGCAGGAAAAAAAGAAAAAGTCATGTTTATATGTACTATGTACATACTTAGATGATTATAATGAGTTAATAACGTAATCCATTCATTATCTTTATTTAAAATTATATAACATTAATTTTAAAACTTCTATTCCAAAGTAAACATTTATATTTGCAACATACATGTATCACATGTATGCAGCATATTGTTACACTGACTAGCTGAACGTAGACAAATGTAAACTATCAACAAAATTTTAATAAAATTCTAAAGACAAAACTTGGTCATCTTCAATATTTTCCAAATAAATAAAATATTTCTAATTTTAAATGTTAAATAAGACAAAATTGTATAAATTATAAATCTTTATTTTTATTTTTTTTTTCTTCGAGAAAAGAAAAGGTTTAAATTGTATATTTTTTATTTTTATGAAATTAAATTGAAAATAAATTTTTGTTAGTTAAAAAAATTGCAAAATTAATATATCTGTATTTCACATATTAGACTTGAATCGACAGAAAATTCATTACATTATTTTACGCATCGCAAGACATCAAGTTATTAGAATCAAGTTTTCAAAGAATGTTCGTATGTACCAACGTGAAATTGCATAATTCTAAACCATTAATATTTATTACAAAGCGTCGGAGAGTGTCGTATATTTGATCAGTATGATGACTGAAGCAGTTTCATAAGCATCAAATATCGAAAATGAACCTATTAAGTAAAGCATCTTCAAATACGCTTTCATCGTCTATGGCCTTATTTTGTTCTAGCAACTTGCAATGTATAGCGAACCAAGTACTAAATCATGCCAATTAACATTCATAAGGTGGCACTTTGCGCATGAGGAAATCACGTAAGATTTAAATCGCTTAACATCAAATAGATTGTTTACAAAATACTGTTCTGTGTTGAATAAATAGGGAGAATTGTGTTAATCAAATTAATTGAAAACTAATCCTAATACTATCATTAGTCCACTTTAATAATAACAGTAATAATAGTAAATTCAACACTGAGAAAAATGCGACAGAAAAAATTACAGTTTTTAACTGTGTTTCAGACGTATATCCGTCTTTGCTAATTTTTTACAAACTGTTTACTACATGTTTTGTCCATTACGTGTCACTATTCAGTGTCTCTAACATATGCCGTTCATAAAACAGAATGTCATATTGTATAAAACTACATGGAATTACAATTTTTAATAAACCGATTTAAAAATGTTTCATAATTTAATTTGTCATATAATGGTATTCTGAAAGTATAATGCCAAACTAGTAAACTTTTTATTAAAAATTGATATTTTTTCTCTCAGTGTATAAATTTATTGGAATAAATGCATTATTATACACTGAGAAAAAAATATAGTGTTCCTGTACACGCAGAGAAAAATTAGAACAAAATTTACTATACCTTATAACAACGCTGACGCAAATTCATTCCATAAATCATTATTACTTGGCGAGTATCAAAATATTGGTAAACGTCTTTCAATTTTTACTATACTAGACACTAATTAATTGTATAAATCTCGTATTCTTTCGGCTGTAACTTATTAAAAGGTCATACCAATTTGTTTTACGTCAACGTTAATATACAGTATAGTAATTTTTGTTCTAACTTTTTTCTGCGTGTATAAAATAATGTTTGGCAATCTGGCAAGAGGTACTACAGTTCTGATAATTATTACTTGAAAAAGTGACACCGTTTATCAGACTGTCTGTTAATGTTCTTAATATTGGAATATAGAGTCTCAGAATGCCAGAAAGTATAGCAGCTTTTATTATTTTATTTTTCTCAGTGTAGTATTTTTTTCATAATTTATCATAAGAATGTTCATTTCTTATTATCTTTTAGGGTTCGAATCCAATTTTTTATGGGAATATTAACTGTTTTATTTTTCTGCGTTTAGTTTTAAATGTCAGAAATTAAAATATTAAAATTCAGTTAATAAAAATGCATTGGTTTATAGATTACAATATTACAACATTTTTTCTGTAAGTACAGTAATTTTTCTTTTAATTATTTTCTGA
This sequence comes from Leptoteleia sp. ZL-2020, assembly GCA_022817305.1. NCBI lineage: Eukaryota > Metazoa > Arthropoda > Insecta > Hymenoptera > Scelionidae > Leptoteleia > Leptoteleia sp. ZL-2020. The sequence continues at coordinate 3,035 of JABFPN010001393.1, read as the reverse complement.
TGAAGAAATTATTCCAAAACAGTCAAAAAAGGTTCTAGTAAAATAAAATACTTTCATAGTGTGCATACTATCCTAATATACTTGTTTACAAAAGTCATTTTAGTCTGTGTAGTGTAATTCACCGTGAAATCGGAAATGACATGTTCAACTTGCCATACTATAATGAAATGTGTCATTAATTTAAAAGCAAAAACTTTACGAATTAAGAGACATAAGGCAGAAATTTATTGCTTAAAAGAAACAATTATCTGTTATTAAGTGCGATACAAGCATATTTATGTATAAATCTAGAATATAGTTATTATATTTTTATAATTTTTATTTACTTACAATTAAATATCTTTGTTCCCATGTTTTACGTCAGCATTGTTACACAGTAGAATAATTTTTGTTCCAACTTTTTTCTGTATTTGTAGCAATATAGACTTCTGTGCAGAACACACTTTACAAGTATAATCTCCTGTGAAAAATCAATTTGGATGTTTCGTAATGGTTTGCTTAGGATCCCTAGTTCAAAGTAAACCAGTTTCCTGAAATTCTTTAAATATGTCCTAGGATAGTAGGCACTTAGTTTCGTAATTATTTACACTCCTCTCGTTATGGTGTTCTGTTACAAAGTAACTTAAATATCTTCCCCAGTAGCTTTGATGTTTATTGTTTAAAGTAGATAAGTGTATCCTTGTTCAATCATGCAATTCCAAATCTCATTAATCATTTACTTATTTGTGCCCATAGTAAGGTATTAATTAAATATAAAATAATTAATTGAAAAAATTTAATAATCCAAATCATTTTACTCTTAATTGATTTTAAAATAAAATTATTAAATACTTCCAATATTTATATTTATTTAGTTTTATTTAGTTCGAGTTTACATAATATCATCAAAATATTTAGCAAATTAAACACAAAATGTAATATTAATATAATGACTTAAACACAATCTTCATATTGATACACACATTATTCTATATCAGATCAAAAAATAAGAACATAATAAGAGTTGCGCCAAAATTTCGCAGAATTATATTTATTCTACCAAGCAATATTAAACCTCAGAACAAATACTTTTTTTTATTTAAATGTGAAAGCGACAAAAAGAGTTCATATCAAATTCGAGTCAATTAAAGTAAATTTTATAAAATATGAGGCAGCATTTGATCCAACATTTCATAAAAAATTGCGACTAAATCTAAATTTAAAATTTGTTAACAAATAAGTATTCAGTAAATGTTTAATTTCAGGAAATATTAACGCCTCGTTTTTTGAAAATTTTTCTTACCTACACATTTTATATTTTACTTATTTTATTTACCTTTTTTTAGTACATAGAAAACTATTAGATATCAGTTCTTTTTTAACTTCTAATTCACATAAATACATGCTTATAAGATTTAAATATTTCGAAAATAATATTTAATTACAGGTTTAATACTTTTCGGGAGTATAGGGAAAGTAAATTCCGCGTAATCTTGGCGTAACCTTAACAATGAAATTGTTTTTTGGCAGATTATATATTTTTTTATTTTACATCTTTATTTAACACATTGAATCAACGTGCATATGTATAATGAAATAAATAATACACTTATTGGGCTCATTTTTGTGCATCTCAACAACACATGCAGCTAGAAATGAATATGTTCAGAGCAACGCTTTAAAGGAAATTTCATAAGGGCTATTCCATTAATTGATCGTTTCGAACGGTCGGAAAAAAGTCAGTCAGCAAACGAATGAACGATCCGCATGAGAAAGAAAAAGTGAATCTCAGCTGGTAAGGCGTTAAGCCGCCGGAGTTTGTCGCGTTAATTTGTATCAGTGAGAATCTTGGTGACGTCGTAACTCGTTACGAGTGCGCCGACAAATTGCAATTTCCCGTTCCATTTGAGGCAAGTAAATAGACGAAATAGGCAACAGTTACAATTTGCAGCGCGACAACATATTTAGTTAACAATTTATGTCTAGCGCAACAACATACATGGCCGCAGTTGCGCGCCCGCGCGCGCGCACAACGCTACTCACGAATGGCACAAGAGATGACGAGTTTTCGGTTAAGCGCCTATCGAATTCCGATGCCGATGCCGATGCCGATACCGATATCGATGCCGATATCGATGCCGATACCGATGCCGATGCCGATGCCGATACCGATACCGATACCAATACCGATGCCGATGCCGATGCCGATGCCGATGGCGATGCCGATGCCGATGCCGATGCCGATGCCGATGGCGATGCCGATGCGGCTACAATATCTGATATTGTATAGGCCAACGCCGACAATATCTACTCGACTACGTACGAAATTGGCCTCCACTCCATTGGATTTAGATTTACGTCTATCCGTCATACACATTGATAAATCACGCTCGTTGGCGATCGTTGGCGCTCGTCGACTGCTCGACCGGTCATTCGTACTCGTTCGGTTTAAGGTCGTCGGCCTCCGATACCCAAATGTCCGATACACGCCAGCGTTAAATGCCAATGCAACGCGCTCTATCGTTCACCCTTGCGTATGCATTATGTATGACGCTTCGGCAACACCTACCTTATCGCGCCGTCCCAAACCAATCAACTTTTCAAAACAACCACAATTCTTATTCGCGTACTTAATCGAAAGATTTTTTTTATAACGAATCTTGCTATCTGATTATAACAAGTCAGATTCGCTTATTATAAACGGATTGCGCCAAGTACACGGAGAGAAAAGGATATTAATAATTACGATAGCAGGGAATACAAATCTTAATATACTGAATTCTAATTTTTGGCAAACTTTTTATCCTACACGGGAAAAAATTTCCATGCTAAATTAAATTTTTTCTAAATGCAGACTTTAAAATGTTAATTGAACGGTTATCTGATGCTAAATCAGCATATATGATGTTTTGAAGTTAACTTCACCTTGTGATTGGTTCGGCATCTACTTTCATGCCAAAAACGCCATATGTCAGTATTCAAAGTTGTAAGTTAAAATTTGGTTAAATAATAAAAATAATAAAAAGTCAAAAATATTTAACAGTGTATCGTGTTAT
>JABFPN010001392.1:0-29795 GCA_022817305.1 Leptoteleia sp. ZL-2020 | reverse complement strand
CCCCCCCCCCCCCTTCACGCAAGTGTGCTTTTGTCTTTTATGCCCGAGAGCGACGCAAAAAGCGACCGATTCTGAGGAACTCGCGAGTGTCGATGTTAGGGGTAGAGCACGTTTTTCCAGCGGGGACGCAGTTTTTCCTTTTACGTGTCAAGTGGAGGCCGCAATTGAGGAGTGCGGTGTCCAAGACACGGGATGTTCGTTGAATTGATAATGTTATCGATTGTTTTCCAAATTTCGCGCTAATCCGGCAGAATTGTTGTTGTTATTGTTGTTAGGTTTTTCACGGAGGTTTGCGTAAATGCCTTTTTCAGAGTAGGTAAACATTCTTTGTCGTTAAATAGCAATGTGAATCGGAAATTGTGTTCTCGGTTGAGAATTAAAAGCATACTTGTGTTGTACGAGGAGTGTACAATAGAAAGGATAGAAAATGAAATATTAAATGCTAGATTTTACCGGTAATGGATTCCTTTCAAAATGATCACTCTCTTTTTTTTCCTCTCTATCAAATGTTTTTCTTTTTTTTTTTCTTTTTTTTTTCTTTTTTTTTTCTTTTTTTTCATCCAGAACAATGTGAAAGAAGAAATATATTTGAGGATTGTTACGTTGAAAATAGCTGTCTATTGTTTAATGTTGGTTATTTTAGAGTGACTTAAATCTGCGCCACCGATGAATGTGGAGCTTGTGACGTATAGAAGAAATATTATGTTTTACAGTGCGTTTCATTATGTATTCACGTGAAGTTTATTTATGTGCATGTTTTTTTTTGTTTTGTTTTTTTTTTTGTTACAATTAATGCACATTACAGTATTCATTTATGGGAACAATGAAGTTTAAAATTTGAGGGGAATTTGTTGGATCATAATTTTGGCTTCTGCTTGGATAAATAATATTTTGATAATAAACATCTGTTTCGATGTAAAATTGTAGTATAGAGGAATCAAAACAAACAGTTAATTTGGGTGAAGAATCAAGTTTTGTGTTGATAAGATAATTAATTTTATAATTAATTCTTATACTTGTTTTTAGACTTCGGTAATTTGATATTAATTATAATTTTATTAATATTTTAAATTGTTGATTAAAAATAAATAATTTTGCACTTAATATTATACTTGGTAAACCTTGAAGAGGTTTATATATTATCTCTCAAGGGTACTTTTTATCGGCACACTCCCTTAATACTCAATTAAAAACAATGATTAATGTATCATTTTGAAGATTAGCTTTACCGCTGATGATGATTTTAGATAATATAATATTGTATTGTTTCTTTTAAAATTCGACTTACAGGTACTATTCTGTGAATTATAGAGTGCAAAAGTTTTGCATGAGGCTTCTAGTTATATGATTATATTGCAGATAATGCACTTGTTAAAGAGTTAAATATAATTTTCATGATTACATGTTAAAATAATAGTTATAATTCAAGAAATTTGTGAATAATATTAAAAGAAGTTGAAAAACAGATCTTTATTTTAGCAATACACATTTAATATGAATTTAATGAGCATATATTCTATATTAATTCATAATGTGTAAAACATTATTTAATATCTAATAATTAATTTAAAAAGTATTAACACCGTCATTACTTTAATAATTAATTCAAAATATTGAATCATGAAAGTGCAACTTTATGATACGATTGATTTCAATGTTTAATATAGTAATTGTACACAGTATTTTAAAAAGAGATGCGAGAGATGTAATTTTTATTTCATGTATTTATACATTAACAGCGATTCAAGTTTTTTCTATTAAGTTTGTGATTCATTCCAGATGAGTTATTAATATATAATGATTATTAATATACCGAATTATGTAAATTTTGTATAAGTTTATGGAAATTCACATTAAATTAATCAATGTTTCAATATTTTTATTTAAAAAAATCGTTGTTCATTAAATTTAAGTAATATATTAAATTTCATTATTTATGTTGCCTTTATAATTATTATATGATTGTTATACCAACAAATAATACCAGAAAATCAACTGTTTTATAGCCATTTACTTTAATTACTTAAAATAACGTTAAATGAAATAATGTTGAAATTTGTTACAATTGCGTTCATAATTAATTTTTATTTAATTTTTAAGTTAATTATTTCTATAACAATTTCTATTAATATTATACCTTATTTGGTTATGCACTTGTTATTCATTTAATTTGAGAATGAAAGATGAAGAAATAGCTGAATATTTTGAAATGAATTTGAAAGTTAGATCAAATTTCAAACTTCTGGGTGGATCAAGTTAATATGAACTGATTCAAAGAGTAAAGAAGTAGATATTTGATGAAATAATATGATCCAATATGGTATTGTTTGAATTGGTATAAACTAGTAAATATTTATTATTATTTTATGTTCATACGTATAATGATGAATAATACAAGATTAATTAGTTTACAATAACACGTTTTGTCATTCAGAATTATTATTTTATCTCGAATTTGTTTCAGGGTACATTTGTGCACTGAAGAATGTAAAGAGTTCAAACAAATACTTTGATAGTATACTTGAAAAGACAATTTTAATAGTAATAAAACTCAAAATGAATCATTAACGCTAACTCTTAAGAAAGTATAAAGTAATCATTTCTTATATGAAAATTAATCTTTAATAATTCGCCTTTATTATACGAATAATAAATTGATATAAAAATTTTTATATTTAAATTGAAATTATAATTTCATTGAGGTTGTGCTTATCTTTTACATCTTAAGGAGGACTTTAATTTTAATTTCACGGAGAAACGAATAATAATTATTAATTAATTTTTTTTATTTTCACAAAACTATTATTACCGAAATTACATAGCTATTATTATCGAAAAGATCTCAGCAATTAATAGATTTAAACAAAAAAAATTACACAATTTTCTTTATACATAATATCTTCAATGTCATAAGTCAGAGATTACCATTATTATTATTATAATAACTGTAAAAAGAAAGCAATTTTTTCTTACAAATATAAAACAGAAGCGGCACAAGTCAAACAACAATTGCAATAAATGTTCAGTCTTTGTCGTTACTATTTAAATTTCGACTTTTTAACTTTTTGGCGATCCTCGCCAAGCCCGATATCCAAAACAAAGTTGTACCGCGAAAACAAAATAAAACTTACCCCCCCCCCCCGATTATCCCCGCGGCTTCTTAATTAGTTAAAAAGTCGAACAATTTTGGTTTTGCAACTAATTTGCTGGCAACATCTTAGAACTCCCATGGCCTGCCCTCTTGGCTCTAACTTCTCTAAAAACAAAACTTAATTAAAATACCCTTAACGTGATTAAAAAGAATTGCCTGTCATCTGCAAATTACAAAGAGCGTCGCAATTTGTCTCAAAAACGGCGAAATTCCATTACTCGCGGACTAAACAAAACGTCGTTAACAATTTTTTTTTCTTTTCGACGAAGGAGCATCTAATGTCATTAAAAAATTCCCGAATGATTTCGCGAAAACGAGTCGCTGTCAGACAAACGCCGGGTAAGGAAGGGAAACAAAAAAAAAAGAAAGAAAAAAGAAAAGGAAAAGAAAAATTGCGTGTTCGCAGCGGCATAGCTGGCTGATGAAGTAACGGGGTAACGTCCGGCGTATACGTGGTATGAACGTAGCCGTGCGTGTGCGTATACGCGAGCGTACTGTCAACGTTCGCTCGCACCTTTTTACCGTCCGTTTCGGCTCATTCATGAAAAAGAGATCTGGGTCAGAGTGACTTTCGAATAAGTCTCCGCGGGCGCTTTTTTCGTGTTTTCGTTGGCGAATTTTGGGCTGGTGAATGGCAGAGGTGGCTCGGTTCCCGCGATTACCAATAGCCTTTCTCGAAAGCTACGTTTCGCTCTTTGACATTAGGCTTTTAAACATACGCGTATACTTGTCCGGCAATGGTTTTATCACTTTTATGGATAACGCATCGACTCGCAATCTTCTTAATATTCTAAGATTAATATTGCAATGGCTGAATATTGAAAAAAAAAGAGGTTTATTACTGTTTAGAACAAGTTGTGGATAATTTCTAATGGAAAGTTATGAATAATGATCGAGTTTACTTATTCCAGTGGTGTCGTGTTATATTGTTGGGTTATTTTTGGAAAATGTTTTATCGCAAACTGCGACATTGTTTTTTGTTTTTCGTGTAATGAAAGTTTTAATGCAGTATTGAGGAGCGAAATTGATGCATGAAAATGATAAGATATGAAAAATATTTTAACTTTCCCGTATGAAAACAAAAATTGTTTTACTTTTACCGGTTGAAATGTGCTCGAATCAGCTTATTTATCCCAGCTAGTAAACTTTACGGTCGATACAAACAAACAAATTTTCATTTTCTAGACGTACATTTGTATATCTAATTGATTTTCTTGTATAAAATAAGTTATATAAATATACAGATATTTTGTATTTTATATAAATAATTATTTCCTTCTACTGTACGACCAATTTTCTGGTCTTATACAACTCTTATACAAATTAATTAATGTATGATCTTAATCCTTCGTTCATTCATTCTTTTAGTATGTCATTTATTATCACATACAAGAAATTAAAACAGTTTCAACCGACTTTATCGCTGGTGTAGTTAGTTATTATAACAACACTTGTAAAATCATTTCATAAATCATTGTTACTTGACAAGTATCAAAATATTAGTAAAGGTTTTATACTGTACTAGACGCTAACAAATTCTATAAATCTTGTACACTGAGAAAAATAAAATAATAAAAGGTACTATACTATCTGGCATTCTGAGACTCTATGCTCCAATGTTAAAAACATTACCAGACAGTCTGGTAAACGGTGCTACTTTTACAAGTAATAATTATAAGAACTGTGGCACCTCTTGTCACATTGTCAAACATTATTTTATACAGGAACACATAGAGTCCAGGATTACTATATTATTTTTCTCATTGTACTTTTTCGACTATCAATTTTTTAAAGTACCAAAACAAGATGTTTTACGTCAACCTTGTTATACAATATAGTAATTTTTGTTTCTTTTTTGTGTGTAGAACTCCAAATGAAGAAGATAAGTTGCTAAGGTAGAACACCGCTTTGATGGTAACGATCAATTGAACAATCGTCAATATCATGAGTTACAGCGATGATGACCGTTAACACTGTTTATATGCTCAAGGTACATTAATTAAGAACATCGTTACCAAAACTATTCAGCTTTCTGTGAAACGACCCGACGCATTACAGCTGGATAACAATTGCTGAAAGTCTTGACTCGAGATTTTCTGTTGCTTAACTGAGGAATTTGAAATCTTGATGATACGTCAAGGTGAATTGCGCACCTTGAATTAAGATTTTAATGTCTCGAATGAATTGTACCGGTTGAAGAGTGTGTCACGGATTTGTTGGTTCTCGGAGCGGAAGAATGGGGGTTTGTAGGTGATCGGAATTTGTGATAATTGGATTATGCGACGGAGAAAAGATGGGCTTTCGCGTTCGAGCAGACTTTCCTTTAAAACTGACGAACGTCCGGGAGCGTTCGTTGCGCGTATTCCTTGCTGGCTTCCACTCAGAGAAATTTATTAGCAGTTGCTACTATGTTTTATGATAACCCCGGGATAAGTGTACATTTACAGTATTCCTTGTAATATAATATAGTAGGAGTTATGATATACACTTTGAGGAAAATGTTAGAGGAAAATGTCGTTATCAAGGAATATAACTTGTTACCTCAAAATCACAAGTCGCACCAGTGTACCACCACTCTAAATTGTCACTTATAAACATTGGACTTTATTAAATTTGAGTGTCAATGTGTAGTTGGGCGTGGCCTAAATTTCCCTCAGTTTGGGATATTTGTGAAATGATATCCCTACCAGTAAGCAGCGGTGTAGAGTGGTGGTAAAGGGACAAGGGTAACCGTGAGGTAACGTGTTCAATTCCTTCGTAACGATATTTTTTTTCTGGCGTATTTTAAATACTGTATAATGTTACAAGGATTACTATGAACATAACACATGTTTACGAGTTAATATGGAATATACGTTGCGACTACGAATAAATTTCTCCCGGCGTGGAAATTAAAGTTGCCGGGGAGAGTTTCGCATCGGCAAAAAGGATATTTCGAAGACAAACAAGCGCGCATAAAAATTTGACCCAGATCATTTCACCTGACCTGGGCTGGTACGCGCGCTTTAACGCTATCAAGCGGGGTGGGGGGGGGGACCCTCGCGAAACTACACATAAAACTGGTTCGCGTGGCGCAATTTACCGTCGAACGAAATAAAATGCCACGGCATTAATTTGGGCATTCGGAATGAAATTTTTAATGGAATTAATCAAAACGCTTTTTCCGCCGGCGAGTTTTAGAGCGTCGTAACTCCGCGCGCGGCGAGTGGACGCGGTGGGATGGCGAAGAAAAATGAATGCGAGGGAATGATGCGTGCACCAAGGCGGCTTGTTTAAAAATGAATCCACTCGTTATCTTTCGTGCTTACGCCAACTTTTGCCCGGCGTTATTTCCAGTCGGAACTTTGGCGTAGAGTCCGGGGTTATTTGGAGAGCCGAAGCTAATTATATTCGGGAATTGAAATAACGAGGTTTCGGATTAGAGTGTTTTTAAATAAGTTCCCTAATAGTGGTCATTCATCGCGAATGGGAATAAAAAGGTTGTCTTTTAAAATTTCAGCGACGGTTAACTGTCACCGGACAGATAGTAGAAATGTCACATTCTTATATGTTAAGGGTATCTGCACTGAAAAAGAATGTTTCGTTTAAAATTACTGTACCTTCTGGCGTTAAAAAGATTCAAATATTGGCAATTTTACTATACCATTAAGGTAAATTTTACAATAGTTTTCAGTTTAACTCTTTTTCTCAATATTGGGAGGTAAATTTTGATAATGTAATTGTAAAATTTATCCATTTTTTGATACTTACATACAGAAAAATTGATTATGGGAAAATTAATTCACGAATATTAACTACTTTTATAGGGTATTCATTTTTATCATTATCAAATGAAAAGCCATAAGAAAGGATTATGGATTTTTTTATTATTCCTTATTATTATTAATAGTTTCTCAAGCAGTCATTGTGTTTCGCTGTAAAGTAACTATAAAATAACAATCAGATAAAACTTCATCTTTTAAAAGTTATTAACATAACAATGAAAACGGTTACCGAAGAAGCAACAGTAATAACAATTTCCATTTCCTCTTTTTCTTGCTCTACTATTATAAAAGAACTATTAATATTACAACAAGTAAAAAAGCAGATAATTAATTTTTATTAAATTCAGTAGACTGCGAGAAACAGCATGTAAAATTTTCATGGTATCTATATTCATGTTAAAATAGTATTAGTTTTGAGTTTAGATAATACAAACGTCGTGTTTGCTTAACATGAAAATTTGATGTTAAGAGTATACAACATAATAGGATGCGAGATTGTTTAGTGGCGCCACCGTCGTCACTTAGTTCAATCATCGTGAATATAAGTGGGACCAGCGTGAAAATCATGTTAATAGAACATGAATACTTTTTTTACTTCCACAAACTTATATTGAAAACTAACAGATATTTCATCTTATAATACATTGAGAAAAGAAAAAGTTAGGAAAAAATTATTATACTGTACCTAAAAATGGAGAACAATGACATATTCTTGTCATACTTATCATACAGATCCAGTATAACAAAAATGATTGTTTATCTTATAACCACGATTAAAATGCACGTTAAGTATAAGAGGAAGATGTCATTTGCCCTCCATGTTTAGTTACAGTCTAATAATTTTTATTCCAACTTTTTTCCCACTGTATAACAAAATTACGTTTCCCCGTTAACGCGTGCCAATTGCAAAGGGAAGATTAAATAAATTAAATTTTTGCCACGAACGCGCGGCACGTCAGCTTAGCGTTCATTGTTAGTGGAAAAACTTTGCGAAACTCGACGCACAGGTGTCCTGTAATTTTATAACGATTTTTTTTTTTTTTTTTTCGTAGCACGGGGTCGGGAACGCCGCGGCTTTTGTGGTTTATGAATCGACGGAAGTCGGGGTAACTGATGCACGAAACCGTGACTTAATAGTGCTTTATAACATCATTAAACACAGTCATAGTCAATTAATTATTCATAAATTTGTGACCACAACGACGTGTAATAATTGTAACTGTTTACACGTAATCATTCTCAGAGGCAAGTACGTGACTACACCGGGACATTTTCACACACAATCACCTACAAACTTCGCAGTTATCCGGCATCTAACAAGCGCCCCGACCAAAACCAATTACGGTCGAATTTCGATAACTTTTCAAATTCCGCGCCCGGCTTACGCTTTTGCGGAAATTTCCGACATAATCAGCGCCGGATGCCCGGCTCTTGCCGGAATTGGAAAAAGTATGCTGGACTCGGCGGTGGCGCGAACTTTCGGACGGTCAAGTTGTTTTGGTGCTTCGCGTAAATTTAAATACCCCACTTGTATAAAATTAGAAAGTGAATATCAAAACGGGAATCCGTCGACCCAGTACGTCCACCGCCGCTGCCGGGGTTTGCCGCCGAAAATTTACATAAGATAATGCGATCGTTTCGCAAATTGTCGTTCGATCCGAGTTAACGGTGTGTTTATAATAATATGAGTAGAAGCCTTCACATGCAGAAAAATAAAACAGTTAATATTCCCATAAAAAGTTGGATTCGAACCCCAAACGACAATTTATGAACATTCTTATGATGAATTATGAAAGAAATACTACAATAAAGCATTTGTTCCAATGAATCTGCAAAAATTCCAATAAATTTATAGGAAAAAGTACTTTATTTTAGTATTTACTTCATATTTTATTATAAGTATGTTCATAAATTGTCTTCTGGGGTTGGAATCCATTTTTTATGGTAAAATTAACTCTTTATTGTTCTGCACTGAGATAAATAAAATAATAAGAGTTACTATACTTTTTGGCATTCTGAGACTCTATGCTCCAATATTAAGAACTATTAGTATTTCTATACTGTTAGTATTTCTTGTCACATTGTCGAGCATTATTTTATACAGGAACATATAGAGTCCAGAATTGCTATACTATTTTTCTCAGTGTGCGTGGCAGTGGGTATACGATTTTGAACGATTTCGTTGGGAAAAATTGGACGCTTCCGGTGTACCTTGGGAGCGTGTCGCGAGCGCACCTCTGTTCGCTTGATTTTGTTTACAATTGTGAACTTTGCTTGTGTGTTGCAGAATTATTAATAACGTTGCTGTGACGTCGCTTGATAACTTAATCTCGGGAAGAAGGACGGTCTAGAGCAAAGCGCCGGAGTAATTCTGATGAATTAAACAAATGTTTGTCTAGACGTTATGCCACAATTGTAGACGCTCCCGGAATTAAAAACTAATTTCCATTTGAGAATTAGACCATTATTTATCAGTATGTTCCATCGGTGCTATTAATTATTAGCGCACACGCCAAGTTGGAGGAAGTGAAACTGTACCCGGAGGATTGGTGGGGTTATAGTAAAATTTATATTAATATATATAATATAATATATATATATATATATTAATTATAGTATAATATAATATATAATATAATATGAAGAAGTAAAATTACAAAGAAATTAATTAAAAAGAATATTCTTTCGGCATTTTTTTAATTAATTTTCATTCATAAATAATGATCAATAATAAATATCGAACAATTTTAATTGCGACACATAATTTTCAATTACTGCTTTTTCCAGGATATTTAACGTATTCTTTGTTTTAACTGATCATTGTTAATATAATTAATATCGAACAGGAAATTTTTTACTAAGAGCATAAATATATTCAAAGCAGATACATGCTACATAAAAATAACAATGGAAATGTAATTTCATCCGCATAAAGATAAAAGAAGAATTAAATTTATTTATTAAAAAGAGAAGGCGGAGGTTTGAATTGATATATTCGTTTTTAAGGTATTAAATAAATTATTGATTATTTGGAAATTAGTTTAAATGTGATTTAATTTAATTAAATACGAGACTGTTATTGCATTGCGTAAGGATATTTGTTTGAATTAATAATTTTATAACTCACCTTTTAAACTAGTGCATGTCGCTTTTAGAATAATTAATTATTACATATTAAATTTGATATGCTTTGAAAACACTGGTACTATTGGTAAAGGAATACTTTATGAATAATAAAAACAAACAAAAGCTTTTAAACTCAATTCACGCAGCAAGGAATAATTGCAAGGAGAGAAAATGTTACTTTAAAATAGCAGGAAATCTATTGTGAACAAATAATGTTGGGTGTGCGAAACATTTTGTAAATCTGACAAAACTTAATTTAAATTACATTACATGTCCTTGTCATCATGCCAAAGCAATGTCAATAAAATAATAATAATAATAATAATAAAGTTTTTTTTTATTTGTACAGAATTTGCACAATTGTTACACAATTGTATTGTTATATAAGAACAAATTTGTCATAATGTATCGGGAAATGCAGAAAAAGTCGTTTATTTCTTATTTAATGTCATTTAATATGACAGACGATAAATTAACAAAAAGGTGCAATATAAAATGCGCTTCTATTATTAAATAGAAGTTCTAACTTTGCTCGCCTCCGTTTAAATTTCCTTTTAAATGCACGACAAAGCTGTATTGCTTCAGATATTCGCAGATATCTGAAATTTAATATTGATATATTGAAAATGAGAATACAAATAATGACTTAACGCGACGTCACTGCAACGAAGTTAAATTGTTAATTTCAGATTATTTTAATCTAAACGATCATACTCTGATTCAGCTGACTATCAACCGTTAAATATCATTGCACACATTATTTCCAAGAATAAAATGCAACGTTAAATTGCGTTCAGATTTGCATCGCTCATATCGATTGCCGGTTATAAATTGAATTGCCATGAAATTTCGTGTAACCGTTTTAGAACTTGAGCTGTCAAAATCTAGATCTAAATGGCGTAAATAATCCTCCGTTATTTGTACACGTATGGTCGGCAGTTTTGTTGTAAAAGTTACGAAACGATGCACAGAGTTTGATTACAACATGCTGGGGGGAAATGAGACGTAAAAATTTGAAAATGCAAACAACAAGGATTGCGTTTCTCTATTAGGTAAAGCAAGAATGCGAATGGTTAAAATTGAAACGGGCAAATTGGTAGTAAAATGTTTACTTTTTCAATGCAGTACAAGATTTCCTAGTAAAAATGAAACAAATACGATCCATATAGTAATCTATAAGATTTGCTGCTATATACTTAAATTTCTTTTAAATATCATCTGAATTATATCATATATAAGCATTTGAATGACAAAAGTTTACTCTTTTTTTTCCTCAGTGTAGCTCAATGTGACGGATGTACTCTGTAATGGCAGATAAAAAAAGACATGCATTATACGTGGGAAAACCGCTTAGCGAGGGATCCGCTATAAAACCAAATAGCCAAACCACAACATTATCGTACTCGATCGGCTCGAATCAGATCAAACTCGCAGGTGGAATTTGACGCGCGCACCATTTTCTCTGCTTTTATCCGCGCTTCGAAATTATTGAATTTAAGTTAATGACAAGGAAGAGTTCGCTCGTAATTACGTGTACGCAATTTGCGAGCGCAGAGAACACGGAAGACCGTTTTATTCGGTGGAAAAAAAGGGAGTTCCTTTAGCTAATTATACGCTAATTAGATGAAGCGTAAATGTTTTCTTTCTCCCTTTTTTTGCACTAGGATTGAGAACATTTTCCTTTCTTTCTTCCTTTTTTCTTTTCCCCCTTTTTTTTTTTGTTTTCCTTTCCCCCTTTTGCATCCTTTGTAATTTTATAAACAACGTCGTGAACTAATTAAATTAATATACTCTCTGTTTTTATAGTGAGGAACAGTTCGAAAGCGTCCCGGCAATGATACTCACGTGCATTTAACCCAGTCGTTGCCTCAACTGCATTACCTTTAATCAATTTTGGATATCGCTGCGCCTAAATTGCATTTCTGGCATGTGACAGGAGACAAGTGCCTGAACGAAGATAAACGACAAAAGGTAAAAATAAACCGCGGACCGATGACCTGCGGTCTTAATTTAAGCATCTTGCTGATGTTCTAATTTTGTAATTATGAATCAGAGAATACTTATGGCATGACTCGTATGACTTCCTGGTCATTGTTTTAAGCTTTGACTTGGGCTCGAGTTTTTTCCTCACATCGATTTAATTTTATCATAAAAGGATTTTTGCACATTTTGAGAACGGATATTTTACTTCAATGAAGTAACGAACATTTAGGTATAATATTTGCAAATTTGTGCAACGAGGGGAGGAAAGAGATTTAAGAAGTCGTAATGCTCTTTAACAAACTAGAAATAAGAAAGTCAAAATTAGTATGAAATAATGAATTTCTTTATGATACATTTTCTTTTACTTTGTTGCTAATTTTTATTATCTTTTGCTTTTATATCCTCAGTTACTTGATGGAAATGATAATTTGTTAAAACTTTTTCTCTTAAAGTTTTGCTGCAAATAAAAATACAGACTAAAGTAATACAATTTTATTAAGTGAACATTTTAAAGTAAAATTATTTTAAAGTCTCGTTGCTTATATCTATTGAATGCTGTGAGTTATTATAAATATTTTTTTTCCTTGGAATAAAATAATTCTTAGTAGAAATTGACATTATTTTCTTCGCATTATTAATATTAAAACGTTTTTACGCTGAATTTTCACCTCAGTCTTATTTTTTGGTTTAAAATTTAAAAAGTAATGTTCATCTTGTACTTATAAAATCTGTGTAGAATATTTGAGTAAACATTTTATTCTATGCAGCATTGTCTGTAATGTTTGATCAAATATTGACAGAACTTTATTACAAATAGCCTGCTCAACCATTGACCAAAAGTATGTGTAAATTAATTAACATGAAATGTAATGTAATACATTCAGAGAAAATTACTGTATGAATAAAATTGTTTGTTTAAGCAAAGTATATTAGATTCAGAAGTTTTAAATCTGTAGATAGTTTTGTATTAACTAATAAATGGTCGTCTTTTATTTTAAATAGGACAACAATTAATTTTAATATTTTAAGTTTACATGTTAATAGATTGTACAATCTAATATGATATAATTTACAAAATGTAATTAATTTGAATGCTCATCTACCAAATGTTATATAATAAATTATAAAAGGAAAAAAGGAAAAATTAATCTAACTTATTTAATATTAAGAACAACAAATCAAAAAGGTCATATTTGAATTGAAAACATATATACAATTATTAGTCAATCAAAGACATATTTTGATGAATTAAAACTGTAATATTATTATTATTCATGTTCAAAGATAAGTGAACGATTAATTTTCATTGCTATAATAAACTTGTCTATAGTAATAAACTTTAACTATTGTAAGCACCGTATTTTGTCTTCACTTTCTTTCCAAACAATTAATCTGTTCAAAAACTGAATAACTTTCACGATAGTTTTGACTTGTTTACTAAAACTAGTAAATAATTAGCTTTGTTACTCAATAACAACTTATCCGTATCCCGTAACCTGTTATAAAAAATAAATAGTATAGAAAAAGCATAAATTGATATTTTTTTTGTTCCAAGCAGGCATGCGAACAACAAAATAGACTTGAACAAAATACATATCTAACAATAAACAACAAGTTTTACATTGCGGATAAAATTTAACGAGAGCTGAAAGATTGTATAGACTAAAGTTATGTGGAAGGAAAGGGGAAAAATATGTATGCCATTCAAGCGCGGATCTTTCTCATTAAAATAAATTTTGAATAAGCACAAATCTCAGGATAAGGCAAAGGATAATTAAAGTTACTATTTACAACGTGGTTTTTGAAAGGGAACATGATTTTGCTTAATTTTGCCTACAATTATGAAAATATGACAGATAATATTACTATTTTTAACTTTGTTTTAGATAAAGATCTAGTTTTTCAATTAAACTTCCGGTTTTTTGAAAGAAAACAGTTCCGTTTTAAGTTTTAGAACATAGCATTTAGAACTGGTATCCTTTTTTGCTTCTAAAAACAGTAATATTTACTCAAAGATTGGCATGTATCTAAAGCAATATTAAAAACAGTAATATTTCATGTCATATTTCTCTCAGTTCAGAAGCGAAATTAAAGAGTTACATCGGAGTACTGTGTCAGAAGATTTAATTTAATTCTTTCAATTTAAAAGCATTTTCATTTTTAATGATTTGTATAAGTACGTGTACGGTTTAAAGAAATTTCTGGCTTTAAACGAGAATGACGGACAAATCGTTCGTTCTCTCTTCAGCAGCACGTGTTCTAACGTTCAATTAAATTGCACACGGACGGCTGGTCAAACAATGCACCATGCATTGTTATTTTAATCCTACAATAGTGTTATTAAACCGTTCTTCCTGTTTATTATTGTAAACGTATCATTTGTTCGTTTTGACTGAATGAATTAAATTTCAGAGAATTGTAAATTCAAAACTAAAACAACAACTGAACCGAAGTGTCTTTGTCGTTTGAGCTACCTAATATCCGATCTAAATACAGTACGCGACGCTTGACGCGCGTTTATTGATTTGGACACTTGTAGGATTGGAACACTTCTGCTCATAAATGAATGATGCCGAGTTATATCTTCATTTCTGAAAGGAATAATCCAATAATGTTGGCATGACATTTACCCTGTGATGTGAAATGAAATTCAGATGAAAATACACGTCGATTTTAACGATTTGCGCAATTAATTTTTTATACGAACACGTTGGAGCCAAAACTAAAGTACTTATATTTTTTTTCTTTCTGCCTTCTTTTTCAGACGAGGCTTTTCATTGCTTCAGAGGGGGAAAAAATAAGGATCAGCTGTTATGTCAAACAATCAGCTAGTTGATTCGTGTTTGTAAGTATTGATATTTAAATCCTCGTATTATATCTTTAATTAGTAATTTAATCTTTTCTGACATCGAATGGGAAAAAGTTTGATGATTTAAATGTAATCAAATTGTAGATTATCAAAATGTATCGTTTAAGATAAGGGAGAACAATTGGATTCTGATTTCATATTATTATTTATTGAGAGAAAAATGTATGGAAATGTGAAATCTTTTTTGTAATTTAAGAAAGTAACGGACAAAATTACAAGAAAGTACAATAAACAATTATAAAACTCACAAATGTCGTAAATATAATGACTTTTCACTTTATTTTTACAAATTTATGAATGTATTATACAATTTTTTATTGTACTTTTTGTAACATTGCTCATCATACCCTCAAATTACAAAGAAAGATTACAACTTTTCAACATTTTTTTCTCTCATTGTTGACTCTGTAGTACAATTATTATTATTACTCGTCAGTCGACTAGGGAGCGTTTTATTGAACCAAACTTTGTTCTTCCATACGGCAGTTTCGTAAGGTGATATTTGGAGTAGTGCTAATCAAAAGGTGCAACGCAATTGAAACGCCTTTGATTAGCTTATCAATTAACGAAACTGGTGGTCAATTTAAGACAATGCGAGTGTTGCGTCACCACACTTGGAGGCTGCAACGTGCATAATTTTATGGCTTATTAATGTGGAGAGAGGTGCGCGAGATTGGCAACCTTAATTTAACCGTTCGGGTTAAGATCGTTATAACGAGCGTAATTCTTTTGAATGGGATAAGATGGGCGTTGCGAAAACACCTTGCGTAGGAAAAACAATGACATTAATTTATTCGAATCAGGTTGGTGAATCGTCGCATCGAGCAGAGGCAGGAGCATAACATAACACGTACGGAAATCACGCAAAGGTGATGAAATTGTAATAAAACGTCTGGCTCGTTTTTCAGTTTTTTCGCTTGGCACAGTTTATTTGTCTGGCGTTGTTTGACGTGTGTCGCTTTGTTTTCGCTTGATCTGTTTGTGACATTATGTTTGGTGTTTGTAGAGGACGGTAAAAAATTATTTCAAAACAAATGGATGGATGAACATAAGTCACTTTTGTTAGATTTAAGTGGTTATGTGAATCCTATTGTTTGTCCTTCGGTTCATTATTTTGACACATTCGTCAAGGAAGAGATTTTAATTACAGTGAGGAAAATGCGACGGATAATGTACACTACGTTGAACTTTGCTTTAGATACATGTCAGTTTTTCAATAAAAATTACTGCTTTTTTTGTTGAGAGGACAACTTTCTGCTTCAAGTATAAACATAACATTTAACATTGGTGTTTTTGCTTTTTAAAAAGAGTAACACTTATTCAAAGACTGACATGCATCCAAAACATTGTTAAAAACAGTAATATTTTCCATTTTGTTTTTCTCGGTGTAAATTTTAATTTATAATTTTAATTTACATTTCTTAGTTATTCTAATTTGTTTTAATCTTTTTAAGCGTATACAGTGTATGTTCTTGACGGTGTAACAATTTAAATAATTTGAATAGACAGTATGTTAAAATCTTACGTAGCGACTACTTAAACATTATTCTTTAACTTTATTACTTACATTATATACGTTCAATTTTAAAACTAAAGATACAACGTGAAAAGAGTTAGAGGGAACTTTTACTGTAACTTTGAATTTCATAATTTAGTTGTGGACGTTTCTTAATACAATTACAGTTGATGCAAACTAAAATTATGAGATGCTTTGCTTTTCCGCTCTATACATAAATCTTTCTTTATTAAACATAAGTTCAAAAGATAAATCCATCCATTACAAAATACAAGTAGAATTTTAAATATTATTTTAGTACTTAACATTATTGTATTGTTTAAATAATATTCAAGGTAGTTACTCATTTTAATGTGCATTGTTATTGTAGATAAATGTGATTGTGTATGGATGTTCAGTACTTTGGCTTTTAATATTATCTTTGTGTTTTATAACGATTGAAAAGAAATTTCATCCTTAATAGTAGTTCACTTTGATACTGTAATTAAAATAAAAATTGAATTAACTTTAACTAAATACCATTCATTATTTATTAAATGTCAAAGTATTTGATTTATCCTAATTATTTGTACAATTATTTAAAATAATTGGGATAATTAGTTTGTATTATTGTGTTATATATAAAATTAATATTTTGGAATTGTAGACGGTAAAGATATATAATCATTAAATATTATTTAAAGAGATATTTGCCAATCCAAGAGCAAAAAAGAAAAACAAATACACATTTATTCCGATCTCATCGAATAAGCATATTTATTGCATAATAAGCATTGCATTACGAATTTCGTTTGAACACGATAGCTTGGAAAATATCGCGCACGCTTCCCAGTGACATTGTATTTCATTTCACGGCGTCTGCTAATGCACGTAAATCATTGTTTTAAACGGCCCGCGTGCTGCATTAATAAATTTTTACGCGAACATCAATCCCGTTGTATCGGAGGGGGGAAATAAAGGGGAGCAATAAAAAAGGGGAGCAATACAAACAAACAGTACAAAGTGGGCAACAAAAATGCCCGCCATTAATCCATCGTAATTCCATTTTTGCAATTGCGAATTTGTTGCGTCGCAAAAATGTCGCGCGTCAGTCCAAATGTGACATTATTAACGAGATAATTCCCGGGTTTGACAACAACAACAAAAAAGAAAAAAGTTAATTACTCAGCTCAGCGAAACGTTTTGTTGGTGCTCGCGCCAAAATAAGCACAAGGCAAACCTGCTCCGTTATTGACCATATTAGCGGCAAGCTCGCCTCGTTGCTACAAAGAAGTCAATTTCATTTATTTATAACATTCGAATAACGAAAATTGTTAACCGGGATGAAATTAAAGGTTTTTTTTGTTGGAACGAGACTGTTGCCGAGTTACCTTCGCGCAAATAGTTAATTCAATTTGCAACCAGCCAGAATGCCGATAAGAGCCTTCTAATTTTTTTTTCGCATTATAATTGTATATTAATTGCACGATATTACGCCGAGGGAAGTATTGCAGAAAATATTATTACTTTTAACTTTATGTTAGATATGTTTTTGAGTAAATATTATACGAAGCAAAAAGGATATTATAATTTACAAAACTAGGGCGTTTTAAAGTTTTAGTTACCTGAATTCTAGTTTGAGTCAAACTTTTTATTTCTTTTTTTGTCCACTGGATGTCGTTATGTAGTGTTCCTCATAAGCCAGTTATAAGAATATATATATATACTTTTTGTAATTAGTGTAAAGTCTTCAAAACACTAGTTACAAAAAGCAGTATATGCACCAAGTTAAGACATTAAAAAATTGTATTCCCTCCATCAAGAATCAAACTCGCGATCTAAAAGTTAAAAGTTATACGCGTTACCACTCGACCATAGGACGTTTGATAATTTTACTTAATAACATGCAATCGATATTACCGTTTCATATAATTTTTAAGAACAATATTTCCTTAGTCTACCAGAAATGTATATATGAATGTGATAAGACAAATAAGAGTTATTTTGTAAATAATAAAATAACAAATACCACTTTCTCTTTAAAGATATGAAAATACGGCACACATAACGACGCCACTGTTGCGGAATGAATCGAACATTGCGTGAAAAACGTATTTTTTAATGATCGCCGACCGGAAGTCGATTGGAGTTAAATGGCAAGAGCGTTCGTCGCATATCCTCGAGTTTCGGTGGATGATTAAAAAACATGGACTTGTACAAACACTCGCTCGCGCGCGCTCCGGGCACAAAAGGCGAATAACTTATTTCAAAGAGCGCACGACGCGTGACGTGATTGCATGTCAAAGCTACAGTGTCCCGAATTTTTCAAGAACCCATGAATAAAGGAATATCATTTTCGTTTGCGCAGTTTCAAACTCGGCAAAATTAGCGGCCATTGCTCGCGATTAAATGGAGCAATTTAATTTCGTATGGCATTTTTCGTGATTTTCAATGGGTCTGTTTGTAATTAAGTGTCACCGTCGGTGTGCTCATTCAATTGGGTACCAAGTTGAATTTTTTAATCAACCGTTCTTTCTTTTTTTTATTTCAGACGCGTCCTTCAGGAAAAAGGCCCAGATATGCCGCAGTATACGTAAGCTATTTTTTATTATACACTTATACTTGGATCGTTTTAATTAATGGCTTTAATTATTTGTATTACTTCTATATTTTTAATTACAAATTATTTTTACACGTATGTTTTACACGTTATGTACTTTAATATTTTAATAAAAAAGAGTTAATAATTCAAGTAGAAATGGAAAAAAAAATAAAGAAAATGAGGAAGGTTGATGAACGTAAGTTGACTAAAAAACAAATAAAATAACCGTACGTTTAATATTTAAAACAATTATTGGATTGATCGAATATTAATTATATTTTCATTATTAAAATCGTACTTTGCATTTGTTAAAGGGTAATAACAATGGAGCAAAAAATAATGTACAGATGAAGTTGGTACAATTATATTCATAACTGCGTTCAAATAATTATAAATCGAAGATTTCACTAATTTACTTATTATAAATTAATCATAGCCAATTAACATCATTTATACATTGTTGATCAAGAGTTCAATTCCTTGTTAAAAAGACTTTGAGTATTTACAATGTTCAGTTTCAAAAGCACGGCACGATGACACACTTTAAATGATATAATTAGGTAAAATGTAAGGATTGAAGCTTATGAAAGACAAATATAAATTGAAACAAAATAAAAGGAAATGAATATGAACTAGTTTTTAAACATATTTATGAATAAAGCCCATAAAGAGAATCATAAAAGTAAAGTTTCAATGTATAAATTACATGATAAAATTACGATAAAGAACTTTATCGTAATAAAACAGATATGAACTTTAAATCAATCTTAGATTATGACATCAAAATTAAATAATATCCAAATCCCACGAGTTAACATTTTACAATAACAAGAAAAGCAATAATTGAATTTGAAATCAATTTTTAGTAGGAGTATATGAAGTTCTCAAATTTGATTACTTTAATTAATTATATGTCTGTATTGCATAACTTCCAATCAAGTTTTTGGTTGATGATATTGGGTTGATTTTCAGCGGCCAGAGTGATACTGATTATCACGGGAGTAATGGTCAAGCCGATACACATTCTCTGCATTCCTCCCATCTATCAGTGCAGGACGACCCATTGTTGATACGAACTCACAAACAACAAACCTCGCAACAAGTAAGTCGGTAAAACAATTTTCGGGTACAAAATGGCCAATAAATGTGTCAATTATAAACGAGTTAATTATCAGGCGTTACATTAAATGAACTCGATAACGCGAGTTCCTCAGAATTTATTTCATTATTACAAAGATCCGAGAAAAAAAAGTTGCCCAATTTAACGTTAGAATTGCTTCAGAGAATTTCACAGCATTCTCTGCAAAAATTTCATTGTTAATTAATTTAATGCGCGAATGCAATTCAAATATTTTTTTTCTTTTGCACGACAACGAATTCAAATTAATAATTTCTTTACTGCTCAAAAATACGATTTCTGTCACAATTTCAATTATTCCTTTAATGGTCACAAGAGCGCATTCGTTTTTCCACTAATCAAATTACACGTCTGTTCTGAATTTCATTTAACCACTTTACACTTCAGACTGAAATTGATATATCTAGTTCCATAAGCGGAGTTATAAAATTTAGTATAAAAAGTTATTATAAATGACTGATTCTGGAATAATTAAAATCTTTGTTTGCGTGGTAACATTGGAACTGAAATTTTATATGAGAAACTTGGAGAGAAAAGATCTAATAAAAATTACTCACATTATCAGAAAACTGGTTATATATTTGAAAAAAAAGTTAACAAAACGTATCAGTTTATCGACATTTATTCTTTGAAAGCTAATAATACATCTCAAAATGCTGATACTTTTTGCTAACTTAAAATTAAGAAAAATCGTTTAAAATTGTTCAAAATTGTCACCAGTTTACTAACAATGTTAGTAGTTTTTATTAAACTTTTCTCTGTGAACGAATGCCAGGAAATAAACGTTTATTATCAAATTTGACTAAACGCGTAACTTGATGCTTTTTAGGTGACGACCGTTACGAAAGTGGTGCGCGAGGTGTCACACATGGAACCCGATCCGGGGACTGTTAATTACATGTCAGTGCCATTGATGTCGCAGGACTACCAACACGCCGACCCAAGATACGCCGCGGATCCGTACATGGTCAGCTTCGACCACTACGACCCGTACCTTGGATATCCACCGCAGCCCGGTTACCCGGGTTCACACGGTATCTACATGCACCGATCGCATTCCCCCCATAGTCCCCACAGTCCTTCCGAGCATAGTCGCGCTTCTCCATCTCATGGTATGTTTTGTTCCGTTTGATTTAAGTTTCCTTTTATTTGCGCATCTTTGAGTGAATTACTTCATTTGGTTGTGCCCCAATTGTGGAAGTACTTATTTGTACGAATACAAAATAACTGGAATTCTATTATTAGTAGTGTTTTATTAGTAAAATAATACAAGGAATAGTTCACACGAAGAAAGTAAACTTGTTACTACATGTTATTGGTTTATTAGTTTCATACTTATATTGGATCATTTTTTCCTTTTTTTTTTATTAGATATTCATTTATTGTACTTCAATTTTTCCAAATTTAGTTTTAAATCAATCTTTTAATTGTCTTATGTAATTAGGAAAAGGTGGATTGCAAATTTATAAAAAACATGTAGAAATATTTCAGCAATTAAAATCATTAAAGTATTATTCGTGACAATATTTAAATTTAGATGAAGAAAAATAAATACAAGAGGTATTGGATCGAACTAAATAAATGAACCTATGTGAATTAAAAATGTCGATAATTTATTATTTACACTAATTATGTGCTACAATCATTTTGATATAAATTGGATTTAGTTCTTTTTTTAGTTTTGTTGTAAAGATTAATAAGTAATTGTTTTATTGACCCATAGAAATGCAAATAATTAATGCAGACATTCAATAAATGAAATTAATTGATTTTGTGAATTTTGTGATTAATAAATTTATAATTTATGTTGACTTATAGCTAAATGACTTTAAATTAAAACGTTTATGATATTAACTAAGTTACACAGTAAAAATGACGAGATATCAAACATAATGAGTATTGCAATGGATGTTTTCAATTTTTAGTGTTGCATTCTTTCATTTAGTTAAAAAAATAATGTTAATGTTTTTTTATATCTATATCTTTATTGCAGTTATTAACTTGGATTTTCATTACAACATATTTGGTATATATATTTCTCTATGAAAATTTTATATAATATGGTGCACTAACGGAGGTTATCATGTTTCTGCAGTTTAACTTAAATAATATAAAATTATTATAAACTCATGTATTATAATCAAGTACACGATCCTTTTGGATGTAACTCATGCTTCTGTATTCACAAGTCACATATAATTTATCCTAACTTTCTCAAATTTAATATTAAAAACGAACTAATACAAAGTTCATAAAATTAGTTTTGAAGAGATTTTATAAACACTCAAATTCCCTGCTGAGTGCACGGTTAAATTATAAAGTTATGTACATAATTGTAAATAGTAATTCAAAAATTGCTTCACTTAGTTTTATACCAATGTGTTGGGAATGAAAGCTAAAAATAAAATTAAACAAATGTTTTTTTTCTTATTCTATTATCATTATTTATATTTTATTTTTTATGTACGCATGCGCTGCGTTATGAGCCTTATTAAATTGCATCACGTTCCCTAAAAATTCACACTTTTGCATTCATTTCCAATGAGAATATGTACCCATCAGTCTTGCACAAAAAGCGTTGTTAATATCAATGTTAAAGCTTTAAACTTTTTATTTATTCAAATTTGTAACTACTTTATATATGACTCGGACATATTTGAAGGAATTAGAAAAATAGTAAAAGAAATGTGTGAAATATAGGAGAGGTAATTTAAATATTTAATAATATATTAAATTTATCTTACAGTACGTTAATGAGTTGAAAATAATAAACAAGACTCGTTGGGAGAAAAATGACAACATAATTTACAGTTTGATAATTGAATTCAATGTTTTCAGATTACTTGAGAAAAGGCGCAACCTACGTGGAGGGAGGATACAATGAAATTGACCCAGGTTTGAATCCAGGATTACAAGATCATTATCGCATAACTCCAAGCCCCGGGGGTCAGGGTGATCAATATGGTTTGTGTTAATTTTTGTCTTTTTGTTTACAAGATTGTCTTCATTTAAGAGAAACATTAAACTCATATTTCTTAAATGATTGCACAATTTTCCTTTCGTTTAATAAAACATTTCTTTCGAAAATTTGGAAATGTTAACGCATTTTCATTTTCAAAAGGAATGTATATTTTAATTTAATTTGGTTGTATTAATTGTTTAAGTAGATAATACTTTTTATGAGCCATTATTACTCTTTATTGTCATTAAAATTGTTTTCAACTTATTTTTAAATGTTTTATTTCATTTTGGTTGAAATCATTCATGTTTATTCGCATGTAAATTCGTGTTTGTTCATCGTAATAGTATTAACATAGCGTTAAATTGAAAAAAGCATTTAAATAATTCATTATTTTCAAAAAGAAGAATAAAAGTATTTTTTGATGGAAAATCATGTTATAAATATTCATTCGATTGAAGTAAATATTGATATGCATTATTGATATTGATTAGAAAATAATTTGTCACGAATTTCATTGAAGTGAAATACACTTGCATTGAACATTACGAATTATATGACAGATTTTCTGTACATATTTATTTATTTCCTGCATTTTATTTATGCTTACTCAACCATACTATGTTAACAAAATTTTAAGAGATTACTAAAAACATCGTTTTATACAAGTTTTAAAATGATGTGTGTAATGTTTAAATGTGGAAATAGATTTTTTTGAAACAGATTTGTTTACGAAGTTTTAACAAAGATATATTTTCAGAAAATATAACTCAACATCATTACCTACAATAATTTGTATAAAATTTTTTCCTGAAAAAAAAAAAAAAATTAAAATTTAATTATAATCTTAGACGAGAACAAAGTGGCCTATGGATATGTCTCTCCGTCCCCCTATGGTCCTGTTGCGTACGGGCCCGGCGTTGGTCCAGTTTCGGTGGCAGCGGATGTACCCGGATACGAGGAGGGTCATCCTATAGCTCTTACCACGGGTATCCCACCAGGCATCTTCGAAGATGATGTCCATTTGCAGCGACTTCAGTCGCGACACCCGGTAGTTCCAGGAATGGCCAGTCCTTTGGATGACGATCAAAAGTCGATGCGATGGCGAGATCCGAACTTATCCGAGGTCATTGGCTTCCTGAGCAATCCGAATAACATTATCAAGGCGAATGCCGCGGCTTATTTGCAACACTTGTGTTATATGGATGATCCAAATAAGCAGAAAACGCGCAGTCTCGGGGGTATTCCACCGTTGGTCCAGTTGCTTGACCATGACAGTCCGGACGTCTACAGGAATGCTTGCGGAGCTCTTAGAAATTTATCGTACGGCCGACAAAATGATGAAAATAAACGTGCTATTAAAAATGCAGGTGGCGTACCGGCACTCATCAATTTGCTAAGAAGAACATCAGACGCGGATGTCAAAGAACTGGTTACCGGAGTACTCTGGAATTTATCATCTTGCGAAGTAAGTATAAATAGCTTTCTAATTTCTTTCCCAGTTGCTCCAGTTTTAATTGAAATATTTACGACAAAAATGTTAACGTTCCAGGATTTAAAGAGATCGATAATCGATGAGGGTGTAACGATGGTCGTGAACAACATTATAATTCCTCACAGTGGCTGGGATCCAAGCTCGTCCAATGGAGAGACTTGTTGGTCCACTGTATTTAGGAATGCGTCAGGTGTGCTTCGCAACGTTTCTAGTGCAGGAGAATATGCACGTAAGAAATTGCGCGAATGTGATGGTCTGGTCGACGCCCTCCTTTATGTTGTGCGTTCTGCCATTGAAAAGTCTAACATCGGCAATAAAATCGTGGAGAATTGTGTTTGCATTTTGAGGAACCTGAGCTACCGCTGTCAGGAAGTTGAGGACCCGAATTACGACAAGCACCCAATTCAATCAACCATTCAGAACAGGGTAGCTGCTCCCGGAAAAGGTAAAATTTTAAGAATTTATTAATCGTTAAGGTAAAAGAGCCAATTTGTGATACTAATATACAGCGATACTAACAAGGTGATACTAATATTTAGATTAGTTATGTTTTTTTCAACAAAGAAAAATGTTTCTTATTATTTGTACATTGCTTTTTAAGGGCCATATTACATATAAACGTATATCTCTAATAAAAAAAATGTGTAAGCAGATATCATTCAATCACTAAAGATAAAAATGACAACGTCCATTACATATATTGTTATTTTATATTATATATCTTCGTTTTTATTAAATATATTGATAAATATTATAAATATATTTAATAAAGTATTGAATATGTTTTAATCAATTCATATTTGAAGCTAAAAAAATTAGATTAACAAAAATTGGATCCTTTACCTTATAAAACTTTGTTACAAGAGAGAAAAAAGGGGATCAATAGGGAAATTAATTGTTGACTGTATTATTTGGACCGACGATATTTGGACCGTCGATTAAAAAGTTATTTAATGTTTTTAGCATACAGTTTGTGTCAAGGTAAGATACTTTAAATAGTAACGGAGCAAAGCATGTATTATTTTGTAAACAATTTTGAAGATGGTTAAGAGAAATATAAAATAATTTTGTATTGATGAGTTTCAAATTTCATTGCAAATGGGTTTTATATTCCAAATTTGTGTAGGAGGCAATGCGAAACTGTATGCTGAATAAGCAAAGATTTGGCGAACACGGTCAATAAAATTTGAAACTGCCGGTCAACATATCTGCTTGTGGCTAATTATTTTCTTTTGAATACGTAACTATTGAGCAGGCATTCAATGTATTTGATCATTTTTTTTTAATTCTGGAATGCAGTATTGTCTAGGTTTATGTATTAGACATTCCAACTCTTCTTTTTGCCTTAGCTTTTAGTGCCATCTGTTTTCAATAAAAGTTTCTTATACTTTTAATAATAACATAACTAAAAACGAAATTAAACTAATTATTTGTAGACGCCAAGAACAATTGTACTTAAATTTATGCTGTTTAACACTGTATACAGGCAGTTTAGGTTCACTTTGTGTCACCTCAGCAAGATACAATACTTTAAAAATAATATTGTAAATTGTATGTAGGAAAGATGTTTCATTCCTTGAACTTATTAATGTGTTGAGGATAACCAATTATTTAGATACCTTTACACTTGGCTGACCAATCAACAACTATCAACGATAATAATGTTGCTAAATATTAAATTAAATTTAAATCTAATTGTAATGTGCGTGTGTATATAACACACTTAAGTTTGTCCTTCAGAATTATAAGTAATTGGTTTTATATTCATAGAAATTAATGGAGGTAGTTTGCAAATTAGCAAATGTGTAGTATACACAAGTATTCAGTTGTAAACAAAAATATTATACAAGTATAAAAATAGGAATAACTCCTTTCGAGTTCATTAAAGTAGTTTAAAAAAGAAATTTAATAATAATAACGAAAATGTCGATTTTATGTCTTAAAATGGTCAAAGCCACATAGTGTAATAAATCCGAAAAACATTTGACCATATAAAATCATTAAATTATTGGTTCTTCGGGAAGTTTTATCAATTTTCATTTTAAGCGTAGATCTTTGTTCTGTCTTAGGTGAAAATTTAGGCTGCTTTGGTGGCAGCAAGAAGAAGAAAGACGGGCAGCCAGTGCAAAAAGAAAATACGACGACGCGAACAAACCCCCGAACGGAACCTGTTAAAGGGATGGAATTACTTTGGCAACCAGAAGTTGTTCAATCGTATTTGAGTCTTCTCCAGACCTGTTCTAATCCTGAAACACTAGAAGCCGCTGCTGGAGCATTACAAAATTTGGCGGCTTGCTATTGGCAACCGAGCATTGAGATCCGTGCAGCTGTTCGGAAAGAAAAGGGACTTCCAATATTAGTTGAACTTTTACGAATGGAGGTATTGTATATATTTTATATAAATACCGTAAAAATACTGTATAGATTGTGTACTGAACATATACTATAAAAGATGAATTCACGAAAAAGATTTAAAGTTTTGAAATTTCATTTTTTATACATTATGGACGAATGAAGCAAATAAAAATTTTATATGAATTAAACGATACGTTATATATCCATTCGTTTTGAGTATTAATAGCTGTACTGTTTTTCTCCCTAGGGAGTTTCCGAAAAATGTCATTTCACGCTTCCTCCGGACGAAAAATAACCTATTTACCACGGGAGAATAGATTTGAATCATTTGATTCTCTTTTGGCGTATAAATAACTATATATTAAATTTTGCTGTAATTCTGCATACTAGTTATCCCTGGGTATCGGATCGTGTTTTTAATATGCAAATCGCACTTAAGAATCCCTTTAATTTTTAAAATTTCTTATTTATGTGAGCTTTATAAACATACTTTTTACTGCAAATTGCCTCTGAAATATTTTAAGTGGCTCTTGGATATATAATGATATTGTAGGTTCAAGTACTTCAACGCCAATATCTTAAAGAAACAAGATTAATATTTGTTATTCTCATTATATGAAAGGAATTTACATAAACGTCAAATTGAAATGTTTCATATTGATATAAGTAGAAGATATAGATTTATTGAACATAATTAAGGGAGTTTAAAATTGTTCATTAATATAATAAAAACAGTTTTATTATGTAATATGATCCTAATTATTAGTATTAATCTCAACAAAGTGTTATTAATCAGAGATAAAAATAATGTAATTTTATATGAAAAAAATGTGTTTAGGTTGATCGAGTCGTGTGCGCAGTAGCAACTGCCTTACGAAATTTAGCGATTGACCAACGTAACAAAGAGCTAATAGGAAAGTATGCGATGCGTGATTTGATACAGAAATTGCCATCCGGCAATAACCAGCATGACCAAGGTACGAGTGACGATACGATTGCTGCTGTACTCGCAACGCTTAACGAAGTAATTAAAAAGAACGCTGAGTTTTCGCGGTCTCTACTAGATGCAGGTGGTGTCGAACGACTCATGAATATCACGCGACAGCGCCAGAAATACACGCCAAGAGTTCTCAAATTTGCTGGTACGTTATCTATTTTAAGGAAAGGCATAAACAATAAAATGATGTCTATCAAAAGTTATAATAATTATAAAGTTTTATTTACTTTTTTTCAATAATTTACTTATATAAAGAAATAATTGTTTCAATATCACTGTTACATTAATTTATCATGATGGTAAAATTAATGTTGATTCTTTTATTACTTAGGACAAGTACTTTTCACGATGTGGCAACATCAAGAATTAAGAGACGTGTATAAAAAACACGGTTGGAAAGAACAGGACTTTGTTACAAAAACGGTTGCCGCAAGAAATTCAGGTCCTAATTCACCGAACAATGCGAACAGGTAAGACTATTTTGACTTTTGAAAACTTTCATATGTATATATCGTTGATCTTAATAGTTAGATATTATGTTTTAGTTTAAGAAGAATCAAATTTAATATTATAATTGATCTATGAAATTCCTAATGCAAAAATATTAAAATTTATTTAAAATTGAATTGGAACGTTTTATATACATACGCTCGGTTCTTCGTTGAAGTCGTTGAAAATGTGCCAATTTTGTAATATTTGTTTAGGCTGGTAACAATTTTTAGAAACAAAATTATTATGGTGTGAATTCATAAATAATCGGTTACTTTCAGTTGGCTTTTGGGATGCAAATTTGTTCAAAAATAAAGTTTCTTGTTAAATTTTGTGGGAAAAAATAAGTTATTGATTTCTTTAACACGATGAATTTATTGAAACTTCAAATGTAATGATAAATTATGAAAACGAAACAAAAAACAAAAGTAAGGATGATATAAAAGATTTTTTCTTGGATGATTCGTTGCTAAAAGTATTTTGAAGAATAATATTTTGAGGCTGCTTATATATTCACCTCAACTGAATCAGTTTTAAATATTATTCTAAAATTATTCTAACTAATATAATATGAAATTACTACTAATAAAAATCCACCCATGCTTAATTGTAACGCCAAGTCCCAAGTTAACACTAAAAAATTGACTAACTGCATTTTTAACCAGTTATGACTGTAGCACATTGAACCGGCCAATGGCGAGCCAGGGCAGCACGCGGTACGAGGACCGGACCATCCAACGCAGTAACGCCAACTCAAATAACGTTGGGCGGCCGGCCGTCTATCAGTCCGTAAGTAAAATTACTAACTAAAGATCTCAGTGCTACTCGACGGTCAATATTCGAAGGAAAAAGTAAAACGACGAGCTAAACAATGCCAATAATATTTGATTCATTTTAATAATCTATCGCAGTTACCGATTATTCTAGTTAGAATTGTTGTAGTAGGTAACGTGGGCGCCGCTCGGTTTTGCGTGTGGTTTCCGGTTGGCGGCGCTCGCGTTGCCATATAGTAAGTCGATATACACCGAAAGCAACTAGGAGCCTACACTTAACGACACGATTTCTCGTACATAAAGATATCGCATTATTGCCAGGCAACTACTATTGTGATACTCGGTCGAAGCGACCTCTTTGTTTTTTTGTTATTTTTAAATTTTTTTTAATTTTAGTTTTGTTCTTTTTCCTTATATAAAGACTTACGGTTATACGACATAGGGTTAGCGAAATGTAGAATATATATATAAATATATATATATATATATATATATTTGTGAAACATACATTTTGAGGACGCAAAAAGTGATGGAACATACATTTTGAGGACTTTTTTCGATTTCGAGGACGTCCTCAAAATAGTTACACATGAAACAGT
>JABFPN010001391.1:0-29795 GCA_022817305.1 Leptoteleia sp. ZL-2020 | reverse complement strand
AAATGTCGACGGGCAAGTCCCTTTTCAATCGCTTACCATTAAATTGAATGAGGTAAAGGTGCACCTTTGGAGTTGCTCCGCGTGCGCACCGTTACCTTCCTTTTTTGTGCAAGAAAAAAAACCAAACACTAACCTGTCATTTAACTCTACCTTGGTCCTGTTATCTCCTTCCACCGGTACTCACCACGTCGTAATTATTCTGTGTTCGTTTATTTCTATTTCTTTCGTCTGTCCAATATACCTGCGCATTAATTCATACATTCAACGGGGCAGTTGGCCAGTCCGGGAGTTGCTCCCGGGCGAGAGCTCATCTGCTACTGCCGTTCGGAACGCGAGTAGTCGCCTACCTCGAAATTCGAGTCGGGAGTGTGCGTGGTGGGGGGTTACGCTTGGTGGGGACGTTTTTGGGAAGTCGCGTCCGAGAGGTGCTGCCCTCCTTCATCGCGGCGTCGGCGTCTACTCTCCGCCCTGCGGCGGTTCGATCGGCAACAGTCTCTCTGTGTACCATTATTAAAAAATAGTAATGCAATGTCGCTTCATTGTGCGAAAATTGACATTAAAAATGTATCAGCTACAAATACGTCTGCATTTGCTACAATAACACAAATTGTGTTAGTTGGAGCAGCTGACAATTCGTTTTTAAGGAAAAAGGTAAGTTTAAAAGTAAATCCATTTAACCATTTCTCTCATGACGTCCATTATAATAGACCTGCCTTTAAAATGTTCATATTTCATTCATTTAAACTAAATTAAATTAAATTATATCACCGCTTACATAAACAAAGAAATTAATGCGGAAAATGACAAACTAAGAAATAAATTTTTCATGGTAAAAAACATTTATTTTAAACATAAAATTAAAATATATAATGAAAAAAAGTCGATTTGATTCCACAAAAACAGCGTGACCGAAAGGGTTAAATAGTTTCACATTACTATTCTTTCTTCCTAAAGAAACTTTTAGACTTTCTAAAATCTCATGTACTTTTTTTCTGAACAGATAGAAGAAAATAGTAATGAGCCATTTTTTAAGGTTGTCAATTATATGTTTGAAAAAGGCTTCAATGCCAAATTATACCGAATGAGGACGGAAATATTGCTTGAATATGGTGCACTATCATATATTAATAAAGAATTGAATATTTATTCGCTTATTGCTAATTATAACATAAAATATTTAGCGGGGAGACTGTTCTTAAACAACCCGACTGTAATAGAGAGATCTATATGTGAAAATCGCCACTATCCCGACAGTATTAATAGATTAAACCGGAAAAATATATCTGAGAATATAATATTCCATACAGAGGCACATGAATTAATGAGCCAGGACTTCAAATTAGAAGGTACGCAAACATGCAGCCCACAAATGTGTTCAAGCATGCGAAAAACTGTACTCAAAAAAATAGGTATATTCTATATAACTTACTTAAAAATATCAAATAACTGGATAAAATATTATTCTTCTATTTTTATTAAGTTGCACCTATTAAAAAAAAATTTCCTCGTGAGATCTATAAATTTCAAAATTCTAACAGGGATATTGCGTTGTGTTTATCTCTATGTATATATAAACATTGTATAATTAAATTTTCTGAAATGCCACAGTTCCGTACAAACGTTTTCATGAAAAATATTTTTTAGGATGGATAATAATAATCGAAATACCATCGATATCAATGAAACTTATAAAGAATATAAAATTAATGACGTCCCGGACAAATTTAAAGCCCACTGACACGCTTACTAGGCTTCGCGTGTTACAAAGGAATAAAATTCGCAACACGTAACTCCGAAATCAGCTGCCATTATACAGCATTTTGCAGAAGAAACGGGCAGTGCTACGAGTACGATGATATGAGCGATAGAGTCAAAAAGATCAAAGAAACTAAAAAACTGACACCGACGCTTCTATTTTACACGCAATAGCTTTTTTAGATAAAATAAATATAAAAACAAAATGAAAAAAATAAATATAATAATTATAATATTTATATTAAAATATATATAGACATTTTAGTTAAAAACTTTATATTTCAAATAATATAATATAGTTAAAAATTCGCAGAATTTTATATTTTAATAGATGCCCATATGAAAAATAAAAATTTATAATTTCAAAAAACAGTAAAATTTGTTTTAATTAAACCGAGAAAAAAAATAATTCTTTCACGACAACCGGATCCAGGCATCTTAAATTCAAAAGTGGATCTCTTGTTTTCAGAGCTACAAATTATTTTAGACCTTCTCCAATAAAGATCTGCTATTTTCATACTTCTAACGTGCAGTGTGCTGACGTAATACTGAGATATTCACGATTTTTCGACGAGTTCCGGTTCTAGGCGTCTTAAAGTCAAAAGTGGTCGCTTGTTTTCAGAGCTCGAAATTATTTTAGAGCTTTTCGGATAAGGATCTATTGTTTTCATATTTCTAGCTTGCGCTGACGTAATACTGAGATATTCACGATTTTTCAACGACTTCCGGTTCTAGGCGTCTTAAATTCAAACTGATCGCTTGCATTCAGAACTAGAAAATATGCTAGCTCTTCTACAGCAAAGATCTGCTGTTTTAAAGCTTCTAGAGTGCAGAAGCTTCTATACGCCTTAGGCGCAAATTTTTTATTATTTTGTGCAATGTGCTAGCTTTAGACTCAAGCCAGCTCACTTCTTTTTTTGCAAAAACGGCTGGAGCAATAAATTATTAATGTGAGCTAGAAATTAGTTAGAAAAGGGCTGT
This sequence comes from Leptoteleia sp. ZL-2020, assembly GCA_022817305.1. Lineage (NCBI taxonomy): Eukaryota > Metazoa > Arthropoda > Insecta > Hymenoptera > Scelionidae > Leptoteleia > Leptoteleia sp. ZL-2020. Next base: position 27,059 of record JABFPN010001391.1, on the reverse strand, counting down.
AAATATTGCGATGATTTTTTTGACGTGTGCTATTGTCCGTGTGCCAGCTTTGTATCACTAACTCAAATACTGCTACTGCATTTTATCTACAAAACATCCGGATAATATTGTTCTTCTGCAAAATGAATGTTTTGAAATAAATGAGATTGGAATAGGTGGTAATTATGTAAATTCTGTTACTATATCAGGACACGTATGTAAGAAGAAAAAATCAACATTTAAGTGCCCAATTGATTCAATTGTTTTAAAAATGTGGGAGTTAAAAAAGCCGTCATCAACAATTGTCAAACTATCTCCTTTATCTGTTGTAACTCGAAAAATGACGGTACTTCATGTGCAAGTAGAAAAAGAAAAAGTTTATGCAATTCCTCTTTTGCATTTGAATTGTAAGTATTAAATACATCAGAACATTTGTTTTCATTTAAACTGCTTGCAAATGTGTTTAAAAGTGTTTTTTTCAGAAACTAAAAGGCCAAATTTAAAATATATTTGGTAAGGAAAATAATCAACAATTGAAATTTTGACAAAATTAGGTGTTTATTACTTTTTGGTCTTATTCTTAAAATGAACTGTTAATAATTAAGATTACAAATTTAAACTTTATTTCTCTAGTTTTATATTGTAATAAAAATATTTATAATATCAAGGGTGGCGGTAGCCACCCGACGAGCCAAGTCAGTATATTTTAATTAAAAAAAATATGTAAAGACAATTTTGAACGATATGACGGCTGCCACTACATTTTTTAGTGGGAAAAGTTACTGGGAGCTATCAGTGTCTCTGTCTTACTTGCATGGACGCCACTTAAAAAAGACAAAGACTCACACCGTCCTATGATTAACCGACAGAAGTGCTGCTATGTAATAAATTATAAAAAGAATTTAAATTATAAATTTTGAATAATAATTATTACAATTTTAATAAAAATGTATAATGTTAGGTAATAATTAAATACTTTGCATAAGATATATTTAAATAAAAAGTTATGTGTATTAAATTATTTTAATTTCAATAAGTAATTTAATTTAATTTAAATAATTTTATTTATCAAAAAAGTTATGTACATTGCTGTTGATGTATTCTGACATAAAAAAAATTTGATCCATCGAAGGAAATAGAATATTTCATATTTCGCGCCACTATTTTGCGCTGACGCCAATAAAACTAAACAATCGTCATTGTGTGATTTCTATATTTAGTAACACCAGCTAGCTACGGATTTATTTACTTGAAGTGTTTCATTGGCATATATATGTATCGCAGGATAGATTCTGTTTATCAGGTATGAAACATTTATTCCATATGTTTTAACCTTGACTTTATTATATGTATTTTCCAATATGATGGTTATATTGACACAATAATTATTGTGTTTTTAAAAATAAATATACCCATAAATTGAACATCATATTAATTATTTATTTATTTCTATTAATTAGTTCAACTTTTTATTTACTCTTTTAACTGAATTTAATGTAATGTAAAATGAAATGTTGAAAAAAAATTTAAAGAAGGTCTACTTAAAAATAATATTTGTCTCTTTATTTTTAAATTTTAATTTTCATTATAAATATTTCATTTATAAATCTTTCAAATGTTTTTTTATGTATATTGTTACATAAAATATATAATTTTTTTTATTTTTTACATATAATTTTATTTGTATATATATTTTTATTTATTTGTCTTTTATATTATATATAAAAAAACATTTACAAAATTTTACATATATATAATAAATATTATACATATAAAATATGATGTATATCGTTTTAAATTAATTTTCATAAAAATTAAATATAGCATTTCAAAATGGAAGAATATTCATACACGCTTGTTTCATTTACTGAAGACGAAGGTCACAACAAACAAAAATTATCGAAATTATTCCAACAATTTGGATTAAATTTAATATGAAAGACCACGTTCTTGAGACTCCGCATCTAGAACCAAATTCTGATGGGACTTATACAACGCGTGATCAAAAACTTATTCAAGATTTCATAAGAAAAAAATTTAGACCTCCAGAAGCATGGACGTGTTTTCCAGTAAATATAGTGGGTCGAGCAAGTACGATATAATTTTTTGTATATCTACAAAAAGGGGGGATAAATTCCCAACGAATATTTAGAGGAGTTAAAGCGTTGATTATGTTCGGGACTTTTCGCGCGGTGTTGAAGGCCTTTTGAATCTCTCTATCCGCGCTTTTAAATGTTTTAGCGTTGTCACTATAAATAACTACTGGGTATCCTCGTCGCGATATAAAGCGTCGGAGGGAAGCTAGGAAAGCTGCGGTGGTGCAATCAGTAACAACTTCTACATGAAGTGCTTTAGTTACAAAGCAAACAAAAATCACAATGTAGCCCTTATAAGTTTTTCTGCCTTTTCCCGTTCTTTCATGTAGGGAGACCGCACCTGCATAATCTAAACCTACATGTGTGAAAGCTAGCTTTTCTTGGCATCTAGGGGAAGGTAGCGGACTCATTTGTTGGGTGCGTAAGTTCGCCTGATGACGAGCGCAAGTGACACATTGATGGATTATTGTCTTTGTAAAATTTCTGGCTCTCATAACCCAATATTCTTCACGCAACATTTGTAACGTCAGTTGTATTTCACTGTGCAATAATCTCAAATGTATCTCCCGGATAATGAGTTGCGAAATGTGATTTTGCGGGAGGAATATAGGATGTCTTTTATGGCAGGCGAGATTGGAAAATTGCAATCTTCCCCCAACTCGTAAAATGCCGTGAGTATCTATGAACGGATTTAAAGGAAGGATTTTGGAAGAGGAGGGCAAGGCTTGTTTAATTTTCAGCGCACGAAATTCGGTTGAGAACGCCTCCTCCTGTGCGAATCGAATTAAAAATATTTTGGCCTTTTCCAGGTGATCGTTGGTCAAGTAATATGGGGAATGAGAGGCGCCTTTTTGTGGGAATCGGAGCGCGTTTACAAATTTAAATAAGAACGCTGTAACGCGAAGTAACTTGGCCAATGAGGAATAGGAAAAGACGAAGAATTGTGTAAATTTGGAATGAAGGGTCGTTACTGGTAACTTCTCAGAGCGAGATTCTATTTTTATAGATTCTTTTTCTTCCGGTGAACAAGGAATATTATCTGCATTTGCAAATTCCGGTCCTTGCCACCATAACCTGGAGCTTATTAGCTCTTGTACTGGAATGCCACGTGAATTTAAATCTGCGGGATTTGTTTACTTCTGACATGTACCCATTTTGCTTGAGGCAGTGAAGTTTGGATAAGAGAAACGCGATTGGCGACGAAAGTACGCCACTGAGACGATTGTTTCTCAAGCCAAGCTAATACAATTTTCGAATCAGTATAACATGTGATGGGGGGTTCTTTATTTCTGAACAGGGGATGTACGTAATTCATTGCTCTAGTGAGCAAGAGAGCACAGCAGTTTTTAATTAAAAACTAAATTAGTATGTGTTGTGCCATCCTCTTTGGTCACTTTGTCATAGATAACGGCAGAGTACGCTAAATTAGAGGCATCACAGAAACCTACTAGTTCAAGTAGGTTACATTCGTTATCCATCTTAATCCAACGTGGAATTTGAAGTTTTTCCAATTCTTTTAAATCCGAACAGAATTGCGTCCAACGAAGGCCGATTTCGGGGTTTAGTGGTTCATCCCAGTCTACGTTTTTTAACCAAAGCGTTTGGATAAGTATTTTCGCGCGGATTAAAATGGGGGAAAACCATACGTGGGGATCGAATAATTTCGATATATTCGATAGGATTTCTCTTTTAGTGACTTTAATAGATGAAATATTGCTGACTTCAACTGAGAAGGTATCGGTGGTAGGAGACAAAACGATGCCTAACAACTTCTGTAGTTTTGAGTCATCATTTGTGAATATGGTATTGCTATGGTGATTTTTGACGTCTGAAATGATGGTAGGGTCATTAGAGGCCCATTTATGGAGTGTGAAACCTCCTTTTTTAAGCAGTTGCGTTAACTGATCTTTGGCATTTACGGCTTCTTCTCTCGACGAGACGCTAAAAACTACATCATCAACGTAAATAAGGTTTCGCAAAATCTCAGTAGTTGCCGGGTATTCTTCCCCGTGCAATGTGACCAATTCCTGTATGACGCGATTCGTTCTCCTTTTCATTATCCGCGAGGAAGTCGTCATATTGTTTACGGACTTCCGAGAATTTAGCTAATCTACGGTGAGAATTGTGTAAGGACGCGAGAGCAATTTTCTTTGATTCGCCGAGTGTCGATTTTGCCTTTTCAGAAATAAACGGTAGCTTGACGCAAAATCGACCAGTCTCGTCTCGTTTATAGGTTTCGCGAAAGAATTGTTCGCAATCGTCTCCGTCGAGAGAATTATTTTCCGTTGAAGGAATTTCTTCTATTTTCCAGAAGTCTTGTAGAGACTCTTGTAATTGTAAAGTGGAATGGTGAGCGGTTATGTGATATGAACGTGGGTTATCTTCCAGGGGTCCTGTCAGCACCCAGCCTAATTTTGTTTCTTGTGCAGTAATACGCGAGCGTTTTAATTGAATTATATTTCCACAGAGGAGTCGTCCCCGCCAGTCGGCTCCGATCAAGATTTCTATACGTATGTCTTTTGTTGGATAAGGATCCGCGAGTGGAATTTGTTCCAGTTCCTTGAAATTAGCGGGATTAAAATCTTTTGGCGAATAGAACGTAATATTATTTAATAGAAACGCATCGAGAGCGTAGCGGTCCTCGGGATTCGATGTAGAGGAAATTTCAAAAGAAGTTTCGAATTTAATGTTATTCGTTTTGGTGTCTCCTAGGCCAGAAACCACCATGTCAACTCGTTTACGTGGTAAGCGGAGTGATTGAGCGCGTGTTTCGCTAATAAAGGAAGTTTCGGAACAGGGGTCTAGCAGCGCTCGTATTATAACGAAGTTCCCGAAAGGTGAATATACCCTTACCATGGCGGTGGCCAATAGTAATTTCGATCACGGTCCCGAACTGAAGTGAATATTGACTGTGTCTTTCGCGGTATGATTTGAGGCGACTTGGCGCGCGTGGTTAGAGCCTTCCTGTGAGACGTTTGGCTCGGTTGCCTTAAAGGTATGATTAGAGAGATTTGAATTAAAATGTAACAATGTATGATGACGTTTATTGCATTCCCGACAAGTTTTTTGGCTTTGACGGTTATTAAGCGAATGTCGTGGTGATAAACAATTTACACATAATTTAGCTTTGACGCGGTGATTCTGTCGCGCTTGTATTGGTAAAGCCTTAAATTTGTCACAAGAATACAAAAAATTAGGTTGTTTACAAAATGAACAAAGAACTTTGTCTTGTAACGAGACATTAAACGCCCAAGTAGGAAATGACTACCGATTTAGTACTGGCAGAGTACTGATTTTTTGTATTGAGTACAGACACAGTACTAAATATCTGTACTGGTGAAGTACTGGCATATTACTGAAATGATATAATCGGCCCGACACTTGAAATACATTACTGACACAGTACTAAAATACAGTATCCATACAGTACAGATGATCAGTATCCATACAGTACAGATGATCAGTACAGTTACAGTACAGATGCTCAGTACAGTTACAGTACTGATACTCAGTACTGATTTTTAATACTGATCTAGTACTGATTTTCAGTACAGATATAATACTGATGCCCAGTACCTCTTAATGTAGATACAGTATTGGATTTCTGTGTCGATTTAGTACACATTTTTAGTGTTTATGTAGTACTGATGCCTAGCTCTGGTGAATTACTGATTTTTAATATACATATAGTACTGATTTTGTTTTTTTATATTTTTTGTAATGAAGGGAAGTTTCAGATTGTATACATTATACTCGTTTACATATATACACTGTATACATTATGCACGTTTACAATAATAACTCGTACTTAAAAGAAACAGTATTTATTTTTTAATTTTGTATAATAATACAATATGGAAACCAACATTTTTTTTATTTTAAACATAATATTTTTTTATACAGAAGAATAAATAAGTTTTAGTTTAAGAAAACTAAATATATATATATCATGTGGTGATATTGGGATTGCGCCTCATATGGGAGACTAGGTACACCCAGCGTCTGTGAATCGTCCAATAACTAAATGACATTTGAACGCTACCTTCTGTAATGTGATGTAAGTATACGAGTTCAAATGTCATCTAGTTATTGGACGATTCACAGACGCTGGGTGTACGTGTTGGATATTCAAATTTTGGAATTAATTTTGAAATTAAGGAGGGAAATTTGAATTTGAGTGTTTCAACTATGTTATAAAATTTTAAAAACTAACTAAACTAATTTTTGCAAATTTTTTAAAAAATTAATGGAACAAACATTGCCGGGCCCCAGGTACATAACTTCAGAAAGCGACCTCAAAACTGCCAATGTATAGCAGTGTTATTTTCGGGACAGTCCTCAAAATTGCAAAATGTCCTCAAAACTACTAGTTAACAAGAGAAAAAAATGGCGATATGGTCTCGAAATTGCTGTTTGACAAATATATAAGTACATGTACATATACATACCTGTAATAAGAATGAAATGATATACGTGTATAAAAGATGGATTAACTATTTTTTCATTTTATACATGCCAAATGCCAATGACTAAGTCATAAAATAATAAATTTCTTGGTTATGTCGTTAAATGTACTGACCGACCATAAACAAACAACTGCGCAAACGCTATAATATATCGATCACCAATCGATCGTAGAATAACGCTAAGGGCTGACCGAACTACACTCACAAAACTATTGTTACAAAGCCGCTGCCACTTTTTTATGTAACACCTCGGGATTGGAAATTACCACTTTTAGAACGAAAACAGTAATATTGTATTACAGATACAATACTGGAATGAAATACTGTAAATTACATAAATTTGGTACTGTATTATCATTTAAACGGTAGTGAAAATGTACTGAATCTGTACTGGAAATTGGTACTGCATTACTGCTATTTTTAATATAAAATCAGTAATGTTTCATTACTGGCGCAGTACTGGAATTCAGTACTGTAAGTTACATAAATTTGGTACTGAATGGTTTGTGAAGCAGTACTGGCAAAATACTTAAACAGTACTGAAATATGATTATCGTATTTCAGTATTGAAACAGTACTCAGCCGTTAGTCAGTACTGTTCCACTGTCGGCAATTCCTACTTGGGGTGTTGTAGTATGAATTCTAACCGGGCATGACGTTTGAGGGCCAAAAACCGTCCTTTGCCCCTCGTTATTGACAATTTTGACTAAACTTGCTTATTCAGTACAAGTTCGTCTAATTTACAGTCAATTTTTCAAGGGATATTTTTTTCATCGTAGTGATAATAGACAGGTCATGTAAGGACTGGATGAACAAGTAGAGTAATGTATATTGCATTGCTGTTATCCACTTAAATGTCAAATTATATACAACTTAGATGTTACAAGTTTGAATATGTACGACGATCAAACATTGTTAATGGAAAGCATGAATAATTCCTGATATATCAAAAGTGTTTTAACTGTTGTAACGTCTGCTTTCTGCATTAGTTAGTACATGTCCCAAATATATATGTATATTGGAACCTATGGTTAATAACAAAAACTACCTAAATTATAAATTGTATCATTAATATTCACATAAAGTTATGTTTCATTTTGAAAAGTGTATATACCAAGAGAAAAAAGTGCAAAATTACATTATTTTTAACTTGCAAAGCGATAGAATAAATATGTTTTGGGCCATTTTTTCCAATTTAAACCATTGAATATGATTAATAATTAAAATAATAAAATCTGTATCTCAGAAAATTATTCAACTCAACGTCCTTGGTTAGCTCCTTCGAGAGGAATAAATTTCATTTCCAATGAACTATTATCATTTTAAATAATCAGTGTCAATTACTTCAATTGGTGCAACTTTTTAAATGTTTTATGAGGTCCGATCAAACTGATCTTCGTTTATTTCACAAATAGTATAGTGGTCCATTATCTGAAATAAAGATGTATGTAGATGATTCCATTTGAAATCTTACATTAATACCCTTGTAAAATTAAACATATGTGGTCCATGTATGTTTTAACGATTTCATATTAGGAAATATAAAATTCATATATGGACACATATGTTTTTCCACAATCTATATATGGTCGATATTGATATATTAGTCTAGTCATATATGCTTTTAATAATTACCTTACATGGAAACCAATTATTGCCATATATCAACTATATATCAACCATATATGGCCATATATGAATTTTTATTTTCTTGTGTGAAATTGTTAAAACATATATGAACTATATATGGACCATGTACATATGTTTCATTTTTACTAGGATATACTGAGAAAAATATTTATTACTAGTTGATACTTTATTTCACAATCAATCTAGAATATATGCAAGCAAATTTAATATTCCTAATTTATGTAGTAAAATTTATATTTTTTTGTTTAAATGTATTAGAAAGAAATGTTTTTATCAATGCAATTAGCTAAAAAATAATTTTTGTGAAATTCTAGTATATATGTGATGAGAAGAGTAATAAAAAGTTTTCATTGGTAACTAGTTCTTGTTCCTCAGTCACATTTCTTCTAATATTTTTGAAAATGCTAGATCATATTACAAAGAATACTATAAATGAACACATATTCTTGAGTTATTATAAAATATAATAGCAACTACCAATAAATTACACTCAATGTAATATTAAATAAGGAAAGCCAGGCCTTATTCTAGGTACTTAAAATTAGCATTTGAGATAAAAAAATTGTTTTCTCAGTATCTTAATCCGAGTCGCTTGATCCCTTAAGTGCGCATAATTTCAAGAAATGTGGTGAATAAGTTTTAATAGTTGAAAATACGACTAAGATATATCCTTAACTCATAATTTGCATATCGCTTCCCAACAAACTTCATAGTTTCATGGGATCTATATATATCCAACAATCTTCTATCCAACTCATCATACATCTCATTCACACATATTAATCCTTATTTTGCGAACTCGAAACTAATCTTATAAAGTTTTACACATTTGATAATCCATTTCTTACAAAACATGAAACATTTGGCTTCGCATATAATGTTGATTTAACTTGGTATTTTGTTACAAAATTATTGTGTTGCAAAATTTCATATCAAAGTTGTCATCGCTATTATACTTAAGTATACACTGAAAAAAATAATACGCTTATTATAAGAAGACAGACTTCTAATGTAATTATGCTGAATTTAAAACTATTTATCATATCGTTAACACGATTTCCTTTAAGCATAATAATATTATTCTTATGGCTCTATATTTATATATATATATATATATATATATATATATTTCTATAAATATAAGAATGTAATATATAGTACTATAAATATAAGAATATAATCTTATAGGAATTATTTTTATCAAAATATCAAGTGGAAAATCCATTTATTATTAAAATAATCCGGTTAAAATAAGTGGACATTTTTTACAGTGTATTTAAATTATTATATTAGCACAAAAAACATAAAAACTTGTACAAAAATGTAGAATTTTGTCATTGTGTTTTGTTCGTGTTTTTTCATGGAAGGAATTTTTGTTTGAACAACATTAAACAATTTATCAGAAAGCACAATGTCGGCAATGCGAAGGGGATTTTAAGGATTGCGATTTTTTGTTGTTGTTTGTGTTGGCATGTGCCACCTTTATTGTCAAAGTTATGGTGTTAAAGTTTGAATTTTGATACGATGGTGCTCATTATTGTATATTGTTTTGGCCTTTCGCTTTACGTTGAAAACGACTTAAGTTAGAAGAGTCGCGCGAACATAAAGAGATAGGTGCGAGCGAGAAAGCACGAATATTTAGAATCCATAAAAAATGTACTGCCTTTGGATTGAATTAGGACAGAGGGGGAGAAAGCGTTCAGGACGAGCAGTGTTGCGTGGGTTCCGAACACGCAGAGAACAATTTTGTCAAATCAACCAAATATTTTGTCATTATTTACATAACAAACTTATTTTGTTAATTTAACAAAACATTCTGTTAAATTGACGAAATATTTTGTTGATTTAAAAAAATAGTCTGTCGATTCAACAAAATTAATTTGTTGATTCAACTAAATTCAAATAACCAAAACAATTTGTTTGATTTAACACATCTTTTCTGTGCGTGAAGGAGGACAGAGGTTTTCGGCACCGATGGGCAATTAATGGGTGTGCAGGGTCTATAGACTTGGCTAAATTTCTTAGATTGAAAATTGTACAAATCGTAGTTCGCTGTATTGTATTTACAGTCAGTACAACTAAATATGTCACAACTCTACAAATTTAGTTCTGACAATGTTATAAATTTCTCTCAATGCAGTACTGAATGTTGATTTTAGAACATAGCCTTAGTCGACTCGATATATTTTCTTTTTGACAAACCGTCAAATATGTAGGCCACGTTCCAAAATTGACTGACAGTATTATGCATCTTCTTCTGTCTTATTAATGTTCATATATTTGTCTCACTCACGCAGTACTAACAGTTAATTTTGGAACACGCCTTAAATTTTATTCACAGCATAGAACGCAAATAGATTAGAATTTTATTTTCCATTTTAATTGGAAGCTTTATTCAGAGTTCTTTATATCTTACAAAATTATTGAACTTTACAAATTCTTCCATGCATGAACATTGGACGTCGCTTTAATGAATTGCGTTAAACTTTTAATGCGTGCAATACAATATTTTATTACATTTCTTTCGTGCAACTTCTTAAGTTATGGAAACGTAATACACAGAATGTTTAATTCAGAGAATAAACTTTATATGTGTAATAATAACAAAAAATTAAAATTGAAAATTAAGATTGGAAATTAAACGTTTTAATCAACTTTGTAATAAGCAGTGAATTGTAGAAAATTTGAAACTATTATTCTATTAAAAATGAAACATATGTAGTCCATATATGTTTTAACAACTTCGTACGAAAATGTATAAAATTCATACGTATATGGACATATATGTTTTTCCTTAATCAATATATGGTCATATATGGTTGATGTATGGCAGAAATTGATATAATATTCTAGCCATGTATGCTTTTAATAATTTCTTCATATGGAAATCAATTATTGCCATATATCGACCATATATGAGTATATATGACCATATATGGTCGATATATTTTAATAATTGATATAATATTCTATCCATATATGGTTTTAATAATTTCCTTATATGGAAATCAATTATCGCTATATGTGGACCATATATGATCATATATTGACGTATATGTCCATATATGATTTAAAAAAAATTATATGAATATTTTATTTCCTTATATGAAATTTTTAAAACATATGGATCATATACGTTTCAAACTTTCTGGGGTTAATACTTCCTGATATCAATCATTATAAAAATTACTAACTGAAGCATTTGTGCCAATAAACATGTACATGGTATACGAAGGGTGACTGTAAAGTTTTAAGACTTGCTCCTAATTTCAAGAAGGCATTTGTTTCAAGCTATTGTGATACATTTCCTTCAAAGCAGAGCCACCCTCTGATTGAAAACGCTGACTTCAACAGTGTTTCCATCTTCGGATGTGCTTCTGAAAAAAATTCCTTTAAAGAGCTTTGAAATGCCTTGCATTGAATTCAATTGGTCCTCTATCATTGGAGTTTTCAACTTCACTTCTTAACTGTTGATTTCGACGAGTAGAAGTTAACAGAGACTCCTCTTCTTTCAACAAATATAGAACTTCTAGGGTCTTTTTTTTTTTTTTTTTTTTTTTTTTTTTTTTTTTGTAGTTTACGTTTTTACAAATTTTCTATTTTGTTCTTATTTGTAAGCGTAGCTTTACGTTCAAGTTCCAGTACTCAACAGATCTTATAGTGATATATGAATAAAAAAAAAAGTAGCGTTATGGTTATAGTCCTAAAATGTTAATGTTGGATTTGCATCGTATATCGTAATTACGGACGAATTTTATTTAAACTTTATTTAGTCAGACTTAATTGTTCAAAAATATAAATCATATTGGGGTCATATTGAATCGAAGAATTTAGGTTGTCATTTCACATGGAAATAGTTCAAGTGAAAGATGAGTCTGGTGTAAATAATGGAAAGTGAATAGGGTATCATTATTTACTTCAGTTACAAAATGTGCATTATAAATTGCTCAACGACCTTAGCCTCTTGTCAACGATGGACAAATACATAGCTTGCAGATTTGACAACTCTATCTCTTGAGCTTCCCTAAATCATCAGACTTGCTCGTCCACCCTTCTATTGCTAATTCAAACTATTACGGATCATCAGATATCGAATATTCAATGTTATTTAAATGAACCCAAATCTTACTATAAATAATCCAATTTTATTTAAAAAAAAAGAGTTAAATGTAATTCACATTCATGTATAAAAATTATTTTGGCAAATTGTTTTTTTTTTTGTTCTGGTAAATGTTTGTTTATTAAGTATAATAAAATAAAATATTAATAAATTTCTCATAAAAACTATATTTCAATAATTATAAAAATTACATTTACTGAGTGTATATAAAATTTGTCTTACGTGAATAGTTTTAATATTTTTAAAATAATTATTAAATATGTGATGCTTACATTAAGAGGAATTTCTTAACATAGTATATTTATATTAATAAAGCATATTTATTTAAAAATAATAAATTTTTTCTCTGAGTGTATTTTACTTTTTATAATAATTTGGGAATATGTATGCATTTGTAGTATTATTTACAAAATGATATATTTTAAATAAATATTAGAAAAAATGTGGTCAAGGAATAAAACTCGTTACTATAAAGTCACAATCGCGCCCTTTACCACTGCTCTACTAAAATATTCACCAAAGTTTGACGAAAATGTATTTCTTTGCAAATGGAGATGTAGTGTGGTGGTAAAGAGCGTGACTCGAGACTGTGAGGTAACGATAACATGGTTTAAATTTTATTATATCACATTATAATAAATACTATAAGTATTCACACGTCTCTGAATTATTATAAAATATCATTACAACTACTAATAAATTTATCTCAACGTTTTTATCTGTTAAATAAATTCAAAACTTTGTTTTGAATTTTACAAATAATTTTATTATCAAATTGAAAATAATTGTCTAATCTTTAAATAGAATACAATTTAGAGGGTACCTAACCTATAAATTGTAAGTTCGATATAATTATTGACTCGTTTTAATGGGTTCTACTTAATTATGTAATAGATTGCACTAAAATTTAGTGCACATTGAAGTAGATAATCTATTTCAATTCACTAACGATTTAGTAGTTTCTATCTTCCTGTTAATATTATCTATTATTAAACATTCTGAAACAATCTTAATATTCCATCGATTTGCACTTCATAATTTACTAGAAAAAATTAATAAAATTTTGTCTTATTTGGAAATATGTTAAAATCAATTTCATTATATCAACTAAGTTCTACATATAATGATGTAATTTTTTCAATCTTTTATAGAATGATTATATTCTCAAAAATGTTGTAGTATGTTTATAGATCTATCTTCGGTGTATAAATAAATTATAGAATACGATAAATTAAACAATAGAATATTTATATAAAAAAAAACTTTAAAGCGAGTAACTAAGTTAGAATGAAGGTGGAGATAAGTTTTGAAAATTGCACTTGTTAGATCGTCTAACTTCGCTCTGCAGTGCAAACGATACACAATAAAACGTTTGATTACACTCGTTAGGATATGTACACAATTAAATGTAACTATATTGACATACGGTGTAGCTTCGAATTTTGATAATTTTAAATTTATTATTATTTACAAAAATTGATATATAATAAAAAGTGAAGGTAATTTCTTAACATTAATTCATTTATTATAATATACCACTTTTTAATTATTTTTATAAATTAAAAAGAATAGATTATTTGCAATACGCACTTTAATCAAAAAATTATTCAAGTAAAAAGGAAACATATATGGTCCATAAATGTTCTAACAATTTCATATAAAGAAATAAAAAATTTATATTTGGACATATATGTTTTTCCTTCATCCATATATTGCCATATATGGTCATTATATGGCAATAATTAAATTCCATGCAAGGAAATTATTAAATGCATAAGTGGCTAAAATATTATATCAATTATTGGCATATATCGACCATATATGAGGCATATCTTTTTCATTTTTATGAGGATAACTTATTCAACTTAAACGTAATTATTCTATGCTGAATGTTAAATTATACAAAAATCTTATTTTTTTTTATATTTTAAGTGTAAAATTATGTAGCACTTTACTGGCAACCGGATTACATTAAGATGTGATTCTACCGAACTGTTTTTTCAGTGTAGGGATGAATCTTTCTAATTATCGACTGCCTCATAAATTTCTACACTAAAAAAACAGTCCGTTAAATTTACCAAATATCGTAATTCGTAAGGAATTAGAAGATTAAATACCGGTTTTAATGCAATATTTGTAACCTAAAATTGTCAGGTGCAATTAAAACAAATCAATAGTCATTTTTGGACACAATAGCAAAAAAGTGTTGTATACACAAATACATTTTTTAACATTTATCAACTATGCGTAACTGTTATGAATACTTTTTTTATCAATGACATTTAATAAATAATTATTAAAATGTCTTTAATATTTTATAAAATATTCTACAATGTATGTACAGTTTGTAATTAAGTTTTTTTATTCCCTTTTTGAAACATTTCATAAAGACCTTAATTACTGGAAAGCAGTGATAAAAGTAAATTACATTTATGGCATAAAAGTTTCATATAACTATGTCACCGATCATAAAAGAATGTTATATTTTCGAAATTTTTTAACATTCGACTTCAGGTTTCAATATATAATTACAAAAGAAGTACCGTTGATTGAAATGTAATTAAAACTCGAAACTCGACTTTTCGCGGAAAAATTAATAATTGCCAGTAGATAAATGAACATTTTTGTCAATCTATTATCAAACTTTTGGAATTTATATGAACAATCCATGGCATATTCGAATAATTGTTTTCAAACAGACGCTTTCATAAATCTATTTCTAAATAAATGGCGTTAGTTTCAGTATAGCATTATTTGCTGGTCGGTGTGTCGCGTCCAGTTGCCTCAGAATTGTATGGTATGATTAATCTTATCATGCACATTGAATAACTTGTAAAATAATTCATTTTCGTTAATAATCGGTCCTAATTACTTTTATATTAATTATAAGAAATTAATAATTATCCATGTAAAACTATATATGAAATATATGTTACATGCATGTAAACACATATATGTACATGTATGTATACATATTGTTATACTGCACAACTGAATATAGACAAATTTAAAGTATTCATAAAATGAATTATTTTAAAAGAATTCTAAAGAAAAAACTTGGCCTTAACTCCAATATTATCAAAATAAATCTATTTCGTTACTTACAAATAATACGTACACTGAGAGAAAGAATTTTTTATATTAAAAATTGAAAGCAATATTGAACTTTTTTAAATCTATTCAGTAACTACCCTGGTAAAAATGAAACATATATGGGTCCATATATGTTTTAACAATTTCATGTAAGGAAATAAAAAGTTTACATATGGACATATGTTTTTCCTTGCTCCATATATGGTCAATATATGGCAATAATTGATTTCCATATAAGGATGTTATTAAATGCATATATGGCTAGAATATTATATCAATTATTGCTATATATAAACCGTATATGGCCATAAATGTTTCATTTTTACTAGGGGTGTAATTAAGGATATTTCATAATTACAATATAAGTTATAATATCAATTTAGTTTGGCAGTTACAGTTTTTGCATAAATATAAAAATTACGTAATAATAGTTATTATATATCTAATTACTCATACACAGAAGTATATTTTCTAACATTTATTATATATACATAACTGTTATGAAACCTTTTTCAGAATATGTCATATATATGTCGCAAACGTACATGTATATTCGCGAGAGATTTTTCAAGTACTTAAGACTTCGAGTCACGCCAGTGAGTGCCTGTATTCTTATTTATAGTTAAAATGAATAATTCTACTTCCTCAAAACAATCGGACGCGTCACCGAGACGTTTACGACACACTGGCAGACACCGTATTCGGGTTTGTTTTCGCATCTTCAACACGTCGTCAGCGCGTCGTCGTCGAGTCAACGACGATTCGTAAATTTTTAACCAAAAAGGAAGTAGTTTTTTCTTCCGTTTCTTTTTCTAAATAGATATTTCAATATTTTATAAGCTTGTAAAAAATGTCCTCGCACTTTTTCTTTAATTATGTCACCCATACACCGAACAAAAAAAAATAATTGGAAGGGTAATAATTATTTTTATAAAAGATAGTATAATTTAAATAATTTATCACATATTTTTCTTCAAGTAAAGGTTAAAGTAAATGTACTCTAATTTTTAAGGTCATTTTTGTTACAAGCTTATAATTTTATTACTTCTAAATCAGCTTTATAGTGGGGAATTACGGAATATTAACATAGAATGGGATTCGTTTATGTTTATTTTATACATGAAAGTTATGACTCAGGGTGCTTAAAACATAGTAGCGTCCACTTAGATTTTCGTACCATAAAACTGGCGGGATTTGTGGAGCTACATTATGAGCAACCAAAAAATCAGCAATAAAGTTCATTTTTGGAATGTAAACTGAGGTTCACAATAATGATCAAAACAACAGTAATAATATAAAACGGAACATTGAAAAATTTTTGTAGAAAAATTTAATCAATAAACACTGCAAGAAAACTTGCGGAAAATGTTACTTGAGAAATGCGCGAAGAATCTTAAAAGTGGTTTTTTTTACTTTAAGGAAGTAAAGTATTAAATTTCAAGTTACTAAGTGTGTCATCTTTACAATTCTTTTTTCTTTCCTTATTCTCTAGACTTAAATTAGACATCGTAATTTTAATATATCTTTTAAAAGTGATTGCATTTAGAAAAAAAAATATAGGATTCATTTCTTAAATCGTTTGATTAAAGACATTTACTTAAAAGAATCAAATTTTTTCTTTTATAGCAACTGAAAAACATTTTCTGACCAACATATTTATTTATTTCACCTAAAAATTTTGGTCACCTAAAAAAGAAACAAATTTTTGGATATCACAACCTAAAATTTTTTTCACATAAAATCCAGGTCACATTAATTATAAGAAAGAGATTAATTATAATAAAAAAAACAATGAATATGGCCTTGAAAATAAAGTTGAATGAATGATTTTGAAAAACTGCAAAATGGGAATATTGGTATTGGTTCACGGTGCAACAAGTACGTCTTACTTAACATCAATCAATAGACAGTGATTTTCGGATGAAATCGGCACAAATACGCCAAAAATACTGGAACTTCGATGTTCTCAAATTCAAAGTTAAATTCTTCGTCAAAGACTAGCGAGATTCGCGTTTAATTCTCACAAGTATCCTCTTCTTTCTACGACGTTATAAACTTTGAAAACGTCCATCTCAATCGATCGTAATTAAATTGCGTTTTATTTCAATCCGGATGAAACTTGAAATTTTATGAAAATGATTTTACGACGATTAAATGTAAATTTATAATGTTATACATATCGCTTGAATTAAATTGTTTCGAAAAAAGAATTACTTCGCGCAAATATCACCGAAACTCTTGTTAACATTGATATTTGGATTATTTTAATGATTGACATTTCGAATTGTGCATTTTAATTAATATAAATTTTAAGTATCGCGATCCGTTGACAGTGCCGAGGTGTAAACTTTAAATTATTCATACAAAAGGTTAATTTATGTAATGAAATAAACTTTTAGATTGATAACTTGACAATCCTCTATAATAAAGGTAAGTTTATAACGACACTTAGAATATTAGTTTGCGTACTTACAATTCTAAAGTGAAATTTTCAAGACTTTAATTGTAATATTTTTTTTTTCAACGTTTGGTGAGTAATAAAATTGTCAAATTTAGAATTTCATTAATTCCGTTATATATGCGTAATATTTGAACATAATAATTCATAAAGTTTTACTATCTAGGCTGAGTCTAAAGTGTGGAAATGCATCAAAAAGTGTAGACTAGCAATAAAAGTTTAACACACCAATACTTTTAGTTCACATAAGGGATTTATGTAAATAATGCAGCGCATCGAGAAATTTGGTTTACTTAAATTTTGCTTAAATCGTTTACATAATCTACTGCTATCAAAGTGGTATTAGAACAGGTAAACAGTTTATTTGCATCAGCTAAACGATTTTATTCGACAAATTTCTTGTAATTACATTTCACTTTTATCAAAGACAGCGATTCATTTATCTGATATGATAACGTATAACACCCTAAAATAACATCAAAACAAAACAACGATTTACGAAATTAAATTATACTTACACGGAAAAAAGTATTCGCTTTGGTAGGTAAATGAGTTTATCTAGCAATTTTTAACTAATTTAGTAAGAAGTAATTCTATTTGCAGAAGGACCTAGATATTAAATCGACCAAAATGAATATTTAAACGTTAGATAAACTGTATGGCTGATTCAACCATACACTTATCTAAGAGGGACTTATACTTTATATTAATTTTTTTTATTTTTATTTTTTATATTTTTATATATATAGAGAAATAAAATACATAGAAATATAATTATATAATACAAAATACCATACAGTGTATGTAAATTGAATGAACTAGCTGGGTTAGTTTTCATAAATTCGACTCACATAAATTTGTTTGGCTACGATAATTATAATTTCTACCCATGTCAATAATAGCCAAACAATATATCTAACTTAAATAAAAATTTAGTAGTGCACTTCATATTTTTTTTCCGTGTATTAATTTTGCAAAAGTATGTTTTTTTTTCTGTACTAATATATTGAATATTGACACGAATACAATTTAATTTATCCTCTTTATTTTATACAGTGAAAAATATTAGAAAACGAATTTTTTTTATATCGTTTTTTTTTTATTTTATATCGCAGATTTAAGTTTTCCCTAATAACAAAGAATACTTTTGGTACATTCTGAAAATATTTCGAATATTCCAAGGAAATATTTTAATGTCCGATTCCAGGAATATATCTGGCGTATTCTTGGGTGATTCATGTTTTTTTTAATATTCCAGGAATGTATGATAAAGATTTCTGGAGTCGGACATATGAATATTTGTGGACAAATATTTTTGGAATATTCTGCAATATTTCTTGCTATTAAGATTATGTTTAAACAAACTTGACAACATTTAATCAAGTAATTGCAAATTTTGTTTTGCAAACCTCTAAAATGTTCAAAAGTAAATCACATTTTGTGGTTTAGGTCAATACATCTCATTATAGAATTGGACTCGAATTTGATCTAATTATCCGGCAATCGAGTTCAATTGTTATTGCAACTTTTGTTTTGAAAATTTTGTCTAATTTTGATAACAACAATTGTACGAACTGATTTGTAAGTTTAGCGATCAAAATCCTTTGTGAATTTGACATATTAATCTTATTAGCGTGTAAAGACAGTTTAAATTAATATACTCGATAATTTCGTAAATCTAGAATAGTACAATCATAATCACAAGTAAAAGTTTCGGACTTGGTAAAACATTTTATCGTTTATTCCGAACATCCCAATTTTGAACGTTTTTCAAATATTTGAATATAATAATGTTTCCAAAACCAATCCCGTATTGTGTAACGAACAAAAAGTAATATTAACATTCGATTTCTTTTTATATTAATATGCAAATATTTCCAAAATATGCTGAAAATAAGAATTATAAAAGCAACATTGAATATTTTTGATGTAAAAGTTATTATACAAATTTGACATTTCCTGCAATTCACAGCAAGAACTTAATTAACTTTCTTTCATTATTTGTTGACAATAATATTATTGTAATTAATAATTATGTAATTGTATACAACGATTACAATTATTGTAATTTACAAAGATAAATTTCTTTTAGTTTTCTTATATTGTGTAGTAAATAATAATATGTGACATTTATACTTCGTGGAATTAAAATAAACGTTTCTATTAAAATTTATTGCTAAGGGCAATGAGAGACGCGGTAACAATACCGTCAGTATAACAAGATGTTCCTTCCTTACGTTCAAATTAAGATTCGGTTGTGTACAATTACATGCCCGATTCGTCTCGGCTCCTTCTCAGCCAATTTACTGCGAATGATCGTGTCAAGAGTGCTCGTAAAAACTAAATCAGAAAAAGAAACAGTTTGTTAATACAACCTTTCAAATTATTGGAGGGACTTTTGAAATTAGACACTTGTAACTTATCATCCGGCCACTCTCACCCTTTTTTTTTATTTTAAACTATTATTTTAAATTAATTGCACTCTTTTATCCTTGACCAGTAGTGTAAAATTCTTCCTGTATTGACGCTAAAAGAATTTTTTGGGTCCAAAAACGTTTAGCTTATCTTCAAACCTGGCACTAAATCATCAAAATTGACCCCAAAGTTGTCTATAAATACCATATGTAAAATACGGTATTTATTTTCTGTACATGTGGTTATAGTCGAAAATTCTTTAAAGATTTCATAGGAATTTAATAATAATAACAATAATAAAAGAAAATAATGGCAGCATTCAGCCACATTAAAAGAATACTTTAATATTACATGAATTTCTAATGAAGCTTTGATCAGGTTCTAATGCAATTAAGTGGGATTCCATTGTATTTCCCATTGCTACGTAGATAAACAGCACTCGATCTTGTCCGTCTTATTCGAAAACTAGAATTATGTTAAAATAGATAATGTATATTTCAATTATTGATTGAAGACGGTAGATAATTTAATTATGTGACATTGAATTTTACGTTTACTGTCACGCATAACACAAACACTTGCATTTTTTTATGTTTTATATTTCATATTGCATTTATATTGCTATAACATACCCCTATAAGTGAATATCTCAGGAACATTCTAGAAATGTTTTTAGGAAATTATTTAATATTAAATAATATTATTCGCTTATAGGGACATGACAAAATCATATAGTATCTTCTACACAGTATGATAGAGTAGAAGTTAGAAAGTATATTTTAAAAAAATTTTAAAATAAAATGTTGTCAAGGATTAGAACTCGTTCCCCGACAGTTACCAGTCATACACTTTACCCCTATTCCACACTAGTGCCTCCAAAAGTATTGGTCTTTGTCAATTTTCAATGTGCATGTGAAAGGGGCGTGGCCTAAAGATAAAGAATAGTGATAAATAGAACAATTGGTGACTGCGATATATTTTTATTATATATTTTTAAAGTATTACAAATTAGTTGTTATAACGTATAGTAGCACTACTACTATCAAATTTATATCAGTAAAGAAAAGAAGATCAAAATAAGAAAACACTTTCCAACAGATAAAATTTCAGAGCTAATATAAAAGGTGCAAAAAACACTTTGTAAATAATACTATATTTTGACAAGGTTTAAAGAAATGAAAATACTCTAATTGTATGTGTGTGTTTGAGCAAGATAGAGAGACTCGGGCTAAACCTCTACAACAATTCCACCAAATGAAAATAATAAATATCAAACTATAATTTAGTTCTTCAAACCTGGAACAGGGTGGGTCTAAAATACGAAAAAACAATACAACACTGCGCATTTGATGGAAGCAAACAAAATGAAAGTAATCGGAAAAACTAAATAACTCGTGTGATAGGCGTGCAAGTGAGACAAAGATACCAAATGAGCAAACATTCTAACGTTATACGTGCACCACGTACGGTGAGTCTAATAAGGGCTCGACTGTTGTTTTCAAGATAGAGTGCAGTACTTTAGGTTCTGCACTCAACGTTTTTTTTTTATTTTATTTTATTTTCAATACTTGCGGGGGATTGTTGAAAAGGTAGAGAGTATGTATTATTAGAATATACATACAAAACCCTTGCTGGTGTAGTGTGAAATAAATGATCATTACAGGCAGGTAAATGTTCTAACGCTTGTACTTATTACCTACTACTTCAGTTTATGACACGTAAATGACGGGAGGATTTGCCGCTGCTATTGATAAGATTGAGATTGAAAGTGCGCATGACAGAGACTAATTAAATTTGTTGTAAAAAATTTTACAGAGAAAGAAAATTTCGTAAACATTTTTACTCTTCTTTATGGTAAAACTATACTCTGAGAGAAATGTAATAATAATCACTACTATATTTTATGGTAATTCGAGAATACATATTTGTTCATGTATAGTATGCGTTATATGTTATAGAACTGAAGAACGAAACGTTTTTAACATTGAGGAAATATAAAAAGCAATGTTTGTAAATATTTTGAAGGTCGAATTAATGAAATAAAAACAATAACATTGTTTGTTTACATCAAAACTACCTAAAAGTGGATGTAAGTACAAAACAAGAACAATGTTTGTTTTCATTGTTTTTTTTTTTCAATTTTTCGAAAATTTTGTGATCTAGGAATAAAGGTTGTTACCAAATTTTCCAAATTTTTTTGAAAAAAGTTGTGATCTAGGAATGAAATTTGTTACCTCGAAATCATACTTTTCACAAATATCTGTCACTGGAAATATTCAGGTCACGCCCTTTTCACTTTTACACTAAATTTTGATAAAGACAACTTTTTTCCTGGTAGGACCGTAGAGTAGGGGTAAGTGGTGCGACCGGTGACTGTGAGGTAACGAATTCTATTCCTTGATACTGACATTTCGTTCCTATTTTTTTAAAATGTATTTTATAAATTTTAATATATAGCATTACAAGGAATACTATAAATCCACAAAGATCCTCTAAGTTATAATAAAATATAGTAGAAATTACTAATAAATTTCTCTCAGGGCACATAGATTTTTCGTTAGTTTTATTAAGAGATCCATTTTATATATGAAATTAGGATTGTGTACTATAAGTCATTTTGCGAGCTGTCAAAGGATTCTACATTTTCAGAAATTACTGGTGCAATTTTTGCTATGATCTGTACATTCAAATTAATTCAAATTAGCAGTTGACGTGTATAACTGATTCAACTTTGAGAACATTTGGGATTATTTAAATTAGCTTTGATAAAGATGAAGTATGCTTGGATAAATTGTAGGAATATTCGAAATGGTCAGTCTTGATTAATTAAGTCCTATCGACATTAATAATTTAACCCATTTCATTCGGTAACGACCTAAATATTGACTCTTTCATCGAGTAAACTCTTAAAAAAAATTGACGAATCATTTTGAGATCGCGTATTCTATCGTATTTTTGTTTGCTCTTTTTTTTGACTTTGGATATAAATAAACAATATTATTTTTTTTTTCATTTATTTAACCTGCCCAGTATTTATAAACATTGTTTTTTAGTGGGCTCAAATTTGAAAACGTTTCGTTCTTCAGTTCCATCTTTTGATTTTCTATTTTTTAATAAAAATATTCTTCTTTCCATGTTTTTGACGTTATATTTGAAATTTGAAAACAGCACAAGTTAATTATTAAATTTTACTTCAGACACTCATTTGCCATATTATAAAAACAACATTAAAATATCGACTATTTAGCGGATGACTTAAAAGATAACGATAATTTCATTTAAATATATAATAAAATCATATAAAATATAAAGCAAATATATATATATATATATACACTGAGAGAAATAGATAGTTAAAAACACCATCTAGATAGTAGAAATAGATAGTTGAAAACAGATAGTAAAATGAAGTATCCAGATAGTAAATCGATTTATCGATATCGCGCGGTCGATAATGATGCGTACCTAGCCTATTTCCAATTATATTTCTTAATTGTGTTTTGTTTAAACATTCTTGTGGAAGTGGTGTTTGACAGCATTTAACCTTATAGAACTAATTGATGTGTTTAAAGGTTTATGTACTTAAGTTCGGTTTTTAATTCATTATACTTCATATTAGCAGGTTATTATTTTATTGACAGTTTAATTTACTATCCAGATAGTTCAAAAAATTATCCAGATAGTAGTGTGCTCTACTATCCACAGATATTAAAGTTTACTATCACAGATAATCAGAAAAACTATCTAGATCATTATTTTAACTATCTATTTCTCTCAGTGTAGCATCCTTCCATCATCGCGCCGCGTTACTTCGTACCGATCCGCGCTTAAAATTTCTTCCCTTCGTACAGTTATTAGAACCGAATGTTTTTGCAAGTGCAAGTTTTCTTCAAAACTGGTTTACCCGTGGCCTATCCCTAAACCAATTAACTCGTCGATCGCCGTGCACTTATTGTAAATTTACAGCGTCGTACGTGAACCGTCCCGCGGATTATAATCCCGGATTTCTTAAATTAAAAATGAATGGTCTGAACTTAGAACGGAACTCCGTCCAAGTGACTACTCCCACGGCGAGTACGTGCACGTGAGTGCGATTCACACACTCTTAACTTGTTCTTTTATAATACCTGTTCCCAGGATCTTATATGGCCAAGATGTGCCAGCGTGTAAGTAACTGGCATGCGAGAACCCACACAATGAAAGGGGGAGGCGTTCGTGAGACGTCTTGGAAGCAGGATGGTACGGGTTCGCGCCCGGGGGGAGGGGGGAAACGCCGATTGTGGTGGGAGGAAATAGTGAATGATCCGGGCTCGGTGGTGGGGAGGCAGCGTAGAAGCCAAGTGGGGGGGGGGGTACGGCTCCGTCGGTAGAGGTAGGGGGGGGGGGAAGGCGCTGTGAGAACCCAGGATTTTTAAGCACATTCACATTGCAACGCGTCAAATACTACTTCCGTCAATGGTCTATATCTGCGATACAACTTTCAAAGAAAGAATTGCAGCCGGGCAAGCAATTAATGTAACTGTTGGTGGGTTTACGACGCCGACGAAGGAAAGCACGATGGAATTTGCAATGCGCCGGCGTTGTAACGCAACTTTACAATATCATCTTTGTAACGTCCGGACACCCGGGCTCTCGCACGCGCGCATTGAAACGTTATATAATCCCTTTATTTCTTTCCCGCGGCTTTCCAGAAACCACTCGCCCAATACGGCAGAAAAGTTTCACGCCCGCCTACCAACGTTCCAACGCGACGTCGGAATTGCACGGCCCGTATAAAACCGTCGGAGTTATTTCAACGATCCTTAAGGTGACTCTTCGGTGCGTATCAAAAACGCCGTCCTTTACCCAGGGTTGATTAATGAACTGAATTGAACTAAAATTTGACGCGATGCAATGTAAAAGTGAGAAAATCGTTTGGTTTAATTTGTTTGTCAACGTGTAATTTTAATTTTTTGCAAATTTAATAAATATATCGAAGGACAAAGAGGGTCGTGGCAGCAGACAAATATCTAAAACGACAATTAATAACAAATAAAGTTAGGATTTGGCAAATAAAGTATATCAGACGATTCTCTCACTTTTGTATTACAGTCGAGTAAATTTTAGTGTAATTCTGGTCGATACTAAACCCCGGGTACCAGGCGGCGTTTTTGAGGTGTAAGTGCCGCTGAAGAATCACCTTAACCTTAAATAACTTCATATTCCGCCGCCCCCTAGCGGGGAAGTAATAAAATTATCGGA
This sequence comes from Leptoteleia sp. ZL-2020, assembly GCA_022817305.1. NCBI lineage: Eukaryota > Metazoa > Arthropoda > Insecta > Hymenoptera > Scelionidae > Leptoteleia > Leptoteleia sp. ZL-2020. The sequence goes on along the minus strand of JABFPN010001391.1, from coordinate 1,541 downwards.
GCCTTGTTTTCGCGCGATGTTAGTGGCCTGAAAATTGCGGTAATTGTTTGCAATTTCAGCGAGGAAGCGTTAGTCTAATGGGTCTTGCGCGCGAGCGGTACTTTGCATATTACTCTTGCGCTTGTTTCTTTTTTATCGTCGTACCCGCCGATGAAGGGGAAAAAGAAGCGAACCGGCGGAGAAAAAGAGATAACCGCGAGGAGGAGAAAAATATGAAGATGAGAAAAGCAAAAGTCGTAATCCCAGTCCGGGGATGAAATTAGACGTGTCTCGCCTAAATAATGTTGCGTCTGTGCCGCGGTGCGATCGTCCTGCGCGCAACGAATGGTCGCAGCGCTGCCGCGTTTCGTTTAACTTGCGAAAAGTTGGTGGAATTTTTTAATCGCGGGCTTGGAAGGAAGTTACCCTATAAGGGAATATTATTTAATATTAAATAATATCCGAAAAATGTTTCTAAAATATCAAAATAATATCCCAGGAATAATACGAAATGGAATTTAATTTCGCCAAACTCAGACAAAATTTATATCCACAGTTTTTTCTGCTGGTATATTGTCTTTGGATTATTCTCGCATCGTTTATATTCGATACACTCGAATCAAATGAACGCTATTGAGTGCAAAACTTAATTCTATAAAATTCCGGAACTTTTTTGATGAGGACATCCGTTCCACTTTTTTTCCCCTTCCGGAAGCTCCTGATCTTAGAGATATTAATTGTATATACGTAATTATTGATACTGTTATTGCAACAGAACAATATTTTATAACTGATAGTTTCTTTGGTACGAAAGATAATAAACTATTAATTTCATCATCAACTCTATAAATCAATATCTTGTTTGTGCCAGGAATATGAAAAGTTATAATAGTTCAAAATGTTTAATTCCAAAAGAGTGGATAAAATATTTTAAATGTGAGTTAAATATTTTTTATGTTTTGCTTTTGGAGTACATTTTTTACTTGTATATTTATCTTACTACAGATTTCTGCTATACAACCTCTATAAACATTATTCATCTTTACTATTCCAATCGAAAAACGAGACAGAATGTCTGATCGTATTATCTCTTGCGCAAAATTGTTCAGCTATTTATGAGATAGAAACAACCAATCACATATTTTCCTCGAAACGCCCACATATGTTCATCAGAATGAAATTCATTTCTGTATGAATCATAAAGTCCTTGGAAAACCTACCCCGGATCTTAGGTCACTTTTCCATCGCGAATTTAATCTTTAATAACAATTAAAAATTGTTTTCCCTTTAGTTTTTTCAATCTTGTTTGCTAAACAAGAAGACATTGCTAAATTAAATAATACATTCCCTACACTCTCTTTAAAGTTTTCAGAAAAATTATAATTTTAATGACGAAGAATTGTCAATTTTGTTTTCTGATAAGAATAAATTTCTTTTTTTTTTTTTTGCTATTCTCTTTTCTTTTTCTTTCTTCCCTTCTTATTTCTTTTTTACACATTTACGCTTTTCAATTTACAGTGTAATAAAGGTGGATAACAAATGTATCAGTCCGATTAATACCC